>JAHUYU010002825.1:0-12791 GCA_030439765.1 Tripidium arundinaceum | reverse complement strand
GTAAGTGGTACAAAATATAGGGATAAGAATAAAAAAAGTGAAATGAAGAAAGTATCACAAGAATAGTAATAGTCAGGCAACATTTTGTCAGGCTAACCTCCAAAGGATGCTGCAACTGCTACAGAGCCAGCAGTGTGTCCAGCAGCAGTAGCTATGGCAGCAAAACCACTAGCACCTATAATAGGCACAAGTGTATGCAATGTAGGAACTAGAGCACTGAACCCTGCAGCAATTGCCGGGGCTGCTAAGCCTGTCGGATTAATGCCAAAAATTCAGCAAAGCTCTGACCAAATAGTGCACAAACTTATCAAGATCTGACATTTCAAATGAACCCTGCTATGAATTCATGTGAATAATCCATACCCCCAGATATAGCCATCAATGTTCCTCCTGTCAGCGCGGCTGCGCCGATGATCCCACCACGCTTCCAGTTCTCCCATCTGCTGTTCGGTGACGAATTCTCACGTGACTGTTCTTCCTCCTTCGCTGCAGCCATAGCAGAGCAAGCAACCATTATCTCGACAGCTTCCTACAATGCCAAGATATCCAATCACAAAACCGTACTCGATACTCGACTGGATGCAATGCATGGTGCAATGGATGACGAACCATCTTGTTCCAGGTGACGTCGAGCCAGGTGGCGAGCAGCCGGAGCGCGACGCGGTGGCGGGCGTCGTAGCCCTTGGTGACGCGCGGGGACCCCATGCCCTCCTCGGCCATGTTCACGTCCGCGACGCAAGCGGAGAGGAGCATGTACAGCACCGCCATCTTCCGGTAGTCCTTGGTGCGCGTCGACGCCGCCAACGCCGGGTCGTCATCGTCGGAGCCGTGGCGGCTCCCCGGTCTGAGCGCCTCGGCCGCCGATCCGACGACGCCGCTCTCCAGGCCCATCGCCATCGCGTCCACGGCCTTGGCGAGCGCCAGCTCCTGATCGGATCGCTCGGACCGGGCCTTCTCGTCGTCATCCTCGTCTTCGAAGACTTTACGAAGGAACTGCATCCGATCCACGGCAAGAGGACGCACGGTTTAGGATGAATTGTTTTGCATGCCACTAATTAAGACGATCGAGGTGAACTGAAGACGAAATCTTTGGTGCGTACGGCGCCAATGTGGTGCTTGGGGTCAGAGGACGCGGCCGTCTTCTCCACGCCGACCCAGGCCTTGGGGTCGATCTCAAGAAACCTACAAGAAACGGTGTCACGTTTCACGTATCGTCATGCATTTGATGGAGAAGAATGCCTGCATTGGGCCGGGGAACGGAGAGACCATGCAATGCATGATCGATCGTCGTCACCTGAGCACGGGGCGGAGGAGGCCGCGGGACTCGTGGGTCCAGAGGTCGCGGGCGTCGGGTTCGACGGCGGTGGCCGCGTCGGGGTGGGGCTCGTCGTCGAGGCCGTGGGAGCCAAGGAGGACGGTCTGGTGCGTCTGCGCCTGGCGGAGCGCGAGCGCCAGGAGCGCCCCCGCCGCGTACCGCTGCGTCTGGCCCAGCGTCGACGACGTAGCCATCGCCGCAACACAGCCTGGGAGCCCCCGGCCTGATCGCCGGCCGGCGCGCGTGAGGTGGGAGGGCGTACGCGGGGGCGGGGGCCGGGGGTGCGTGCGTGACTGACTGACTGGTGGCTCGGTTCGGCGAGGAGGAGGCGAGGCTGGGCGTCGTCGATCGCTGATCGATCACAGGAACCGTGCGGCTCTGCTCGGCGGGCTGGCGCGGGCGCCACGGCCACGGTGCAGTGCGTTTCGGTCGGTACGGACCGAGACGTGCCATGGTGTGCGGTGAACTCGGTATTTTCTCGTGGGCCGACCGGTTGGGTTGGGTTGTGGGACGGGCTGGGATGGCCAGATGCAGTGGGCTTTTTGCAGAGGCGCCGGCCGAGAGCACCTGATGGCGTGCTTAGACTGCTGGCAGTCCCGGCACAGAACTATCTTTGCGCTATACTCAGCCCGCGGTTGAATTCATCCATCATGCTGCCCTGCCCAGCCCAAATCCTCAACCCTGCTTTTCCTAAAAAAAAATCGTCAACCCTGCTACTATTGTTTTATTTATATATATATATATATATATATATATATATATATATATATATATATATATATATAACAGACAGAGATATTTACCAGTATGGCCTTAAAAAAATGTGTCTTCCTTTTACCCTTACCGTTTATTGTGTTCCCCTTCCTATCTTTCTACTCCATCGGGCACGAACGCAGGTGAAAAAAAAAGGGGAAAGCGCGAGCGACGCAGGGACCGCAATAGAGGACAGCGCCGACGGGATCTCCGGCTAGGAGCCGCCGCCGGCCTCTCTGCTGCCGGATCCACGGCCGCCCGGCTCCCCTCCCATCCTTGGCCGGCGAGCTACGCGTGGGGGAGGCGCCTCCGCCCGACTGGTCCAGCGCGCGCAGCCGGGGCTGGTCCGGCGCGGCACTAGCCGGCCCCTCCCACGGCCAGCTCAGCACGCCTGCCCCTCCCTCGGCCGCGGCCAGCCCGGCGTGGACGGCCCCTCCCGTGGCCAGCCATGCGCTGTTCCGGCCGGCCCCTCCCGCAGCCAGGCAGGCGCGGCTCTAGGCGGCCCCTCCCGCGGCCAGACCGAGCAGGGCGCCGACGTGGACGCAGCCCAGGGCGTGGACGAGCAAAGCGCCTTCCACGGGACTGCTGAGTAGGGCGCCGCCGCGCAGGATCCCATGAAGCAGTTCATTGACCAGGAATTTGGTGATGGTGTCAGCTTCGACCAGGATGACTGGCTCTACGGGTGAGTCCACAATATTTTGTGCTCCTAGAAATAGTTACAGATTTACCAAGTTCTGAAACAGTACTTTGATTTTGAATAACAGTATGGATTCGAATACAAGTTTCAAGTTAAAAATTAAATTGCTGGGCAACCGTAAGAAGTGTAGACAAGATATGAAATGTTTTACCTTTGACATGGTAGCTGAAGTTACCAGAATGGGAGGAAATGGATTTCGGTTTGTGGTCAACCTACAATAGAGGACTTGTTTTTGTAGACAATGGCAGGTTTCTGGGATTCCTTGCAAGCATGCACTAGCATTCATCACATCCCTTAGCGATGCACCACTAGAGAAATATGTTGACTTGTACTACTTGGTTGAGAAATTTAGAGTTGCATACAATCAGCTTATTCCTGCTATGACTGACAAGTCTTAGTGGCCTGAATCAAACCATGAATTTTTCATGCACCCACCTTTATTAGAAGCAGTTGTTGATAGGCCTAAAACATTTCATATCTTGTCTACACTTCTTACGGTTGCCCAGCAATTTAATTTTTAACTTGAAACTTGTATTCGAATCCATACTGTTATTCAAAATCAAAGTACTGTTTCAGAACTTGGTAAATCTGTAACTATTTCTAGGAGCACAAAATATTGTGGACTCACCCGTAGAGCCAGTCATCCTGGTCGAAGCTGACACCATCACCAAATTCCTGGTCAATGAACTGCTTCATGGGATCCTGCGCGGCGGCGCCCTACTCAGCAGTCCCGTGGAAGGCGCTTTGCTCGTCCACGCCCTGGGCTGCGTCCACGTCGGCGCCCTGCTCGGTCTGGCCGCGGGAGGGGCCGCCTAGAGCCGCGCCTGCCTGGCTGCGGGAGGGGCCGGCCGGAACAGCGCATGGCTGGCCACGGGAGGGGCCGTCCACGCCGGGCTGGCCGCGGCCGAGGGAGGGGCAGGCGTGCTGAGCTGGCCGTGGGAGGGGCCGGCTAGTGCCGCGCCGGACCAGCCCCGGCTGCGCGCGCTGGACCAGTCGGGCGGAGGCGCCTCCCCCACGCGTAGCTCGCCGGCCAAGGATGGGAGGGGAGCCGGGCGGCCGTGGATCCGGCAGCAGAGAGGCCGGCGGCGGCTCCTAGCCGGAGATCCCGTCGGCGCTGTCCTCTATTGCGGTCCCTGCGTCGCTCGCGCTTTCCCTTTTTTTTTCACCTGCGTTCGTGCCCGATGGAGTAGAAAGATAGGAAGGGGAACACAATAAACGGTAAGGGTAAAAGGAAGACACATTTTTTTAAGGCCATACTGGTAAATATCTCTGTCTGTTATATATATATATATATATATATATATATATATATATATATATATATATATATAAATAAAACAATAGTAGCAGGGTTGACGATTTTTTTTTAGGAAAAGCAGGGTTGAGGATTTGGGCTGGGCAGGGCAGCATGATGGATGAATTCAACCGCGGGCTGAGTATAGCGCAAAGATAGTTCTGTGCCGGGACTGCCAGCAGTCTAAGCACGCCATCAGGTGCTCTCGGCCGGCGCCTCTGCAAAAAGCCCACTGCATCTGGCCATCCCAGCCCGTCCCACAACCCAACCCAACCGGTCGGCCCACGAGAAAATACCGAGTTCACCGCACACCATGGCACGTCTCGGTCCGTACCGACCGAAACGCACTGCACCGTGGCCGCGGCTGCGCCGATGATCCCACCACGCTTCCAGTTCTCCCATCTGCTGTTCGGTGACGAATTCTCACGTGACTGTTCTTCCTCCTTCGCTGCAGCCATAGCAGAGCAAGCAACCATTATCTCGACAGCTTCCTACAATGCCAAGATATCCAATCACAAAACCGTACTCGATACTCGACTGGATGCAATGCATGGTGCAATGGATGACGAACCATCTTGTTCCAGGTGACGTCGAGCCAGGTGGCGAGCAGCCGGAGCGCGACGCGGTGGCGGGCGTCGTAGCCCTTGGTGACGCGCGGGGACCCCATGCCCTCCTCGGCCATGTTCACGTCCGCGACGCAAGCGGAGAGGAGCATGTACAGCACCGCCATCTTCCGGTAGTCCTTGGTGCGCGTCGACGCCGCCAACGCCGGGTCGTCATCGTCGGAGTCCGTGGCGGCTCCCCGGTCTGAGCGCCTCGGCCGCCGATCCGACGACGCCGCTCTCCAGGCCCATCGCCATCGCGTCCACGGCCTTGGCGAGCGCCAGCTCCTGATCGGATCGCTCGGACCGGGCCTTCTCGTCGTCATCCTCGTCTTCGAAGACTTTACGAAGGAACTGCATCCGATCCACGGCAAGAGGACGCACGGTTTAGGATGAATTGTTTTGCATGCCACTAATTAAGACGATCGAGGTGAACTGAAGACGAAATCTTTGGTGCGTACGGCGCCAATGTGGTGCTTGGGGTCAGAGGACGCGGCCGTCTTCTCCACGCCGACCCAGGCCTTGGGGTCGATCTCAAGAAACCTACAAGAAACGGTGTCACGTTTCACGTATCGTCATGCATTTGATGGAGAAGAATGCCTGCATTGGGCCGGGGAACGGAGAGACCATGCAATGCATGATCGATCGTCGTCACCTGAGCACGGGGCGGAGGAGGCCGCGGGACTCGTGGGTCCAGAGGTCGCGGGCGTCGGGTTCGACGGCGGTGGCCGCGTCGGGGTGGGGCTCGTCGTCGAGGCCGTGGGAGCCAAGGAGGACGGTCTGGTGCGTCTGCGCCTGGCGGAGCGCGAGCGCCAGGAGCGCCCCCGCCGCGTACCGCTGCGTCTGGCCCAGCGTCGACGACGTAGCCATCGCCGCAACACAGCCTGGGAGCCCCCGGCCTGATCGCCGGCCGGCGCGCGTGAGGTGGGAGGGCGTACGCGGGGGCGGGGGCCGGGGGTGCGTGCGTGACTGACTGACTGGTGGCTCGGTTCGGCGAGGAGGAGGCGAGGCTGGGCGTCGTCGATCGCTGATCGATCACAGGAACCGTGCGGCTCTGCTCGGCGGGCTGGCGCGGGCGCCACGGCCACGGTGCAGTGCGTTTCGGTCGGTACGGACCGAGACGTGCCATGGTGTGCGGTGAACTCGGTATTTTCTCGTGGGCCGACCGGTTGGGTTGGGTTGTGGGACGGGCTGGGATGGCCAGATGCAGTGGGCTTTTTGCAGAGGCGCCGGCCGAGAGCACCTGATGGCGTGCTTAGACTGCTGGCAGTCCCGGCACAGAACTATCTTTGCGCTATACTCAGCCCGCGGTTGAATTCATCCATCATGCTGCCCTGCCCAGCCCAAATCCTCAACCCTGCTTTTCCTAAAAAAAAATCGTCAACCCTGCTACTATTGTTTTATTTATATATATATATATATATATATATATATATATATATATATATATATATATATATAACAGACAGAGATATTTACCAGTATGGCCTTAAAAAAATGTGTCTTCCTTTTACCCTTACCGTTTATTGTGTTCCCCTTCCTATCTTTCTACTCCATCGGGCACGAACGCAGGTGAAAAAAAAAGGGAAAGCGCGAGCGACGCAGGGACCGCAATAGAGGACAGCGCCGACGGGATCTCCGGCTAGGAGCCGCCGCCGGCCTCTCTGCTGCCGGATCCACGGCCGCCCGGCTCCCCTCCCATCCTTGGCCGGCGAGCTACGCGTGGGGGAGGCGCCTCCGCCCGACTGGTCCAGCGCGCGCAGCCGGGGCTGGTCCGGCGCGGCACTAGCCGGCCCCTCCCACGGCCAGCTCAGCACGCCTGCCCCTCCCTCGGCCGCGGCCAGCCCGGCGTGGACGGCCCCTCCCGTGGCCAGCCATGCGCTGTTCCGGCCGGCCCCTCCCGCAGCCAGGCAGGCGCGGCTCTAGGCGGCCCCTCCCGCGGCCAGACCGAGCAGGGCGCCGACGTGGACGCAGCCCAGGGCGTGGACGAGCAAAGCGCCTTCCACGGGACTGCTGAGTAGGGCGCCGCCGCGCAGGATCCCATGAAGCAGTTCATTGACCAGGAATTTGGTGATGGTGTCAGCTTCGACCAGGATGACTGGCTCTACGGGTGAGTCCACAATATTTTGTGCTCCTAGAAATAGTTACAGATTTACCAAGTTCTGAAACAGTACTTTGATTTTGAATAACAGTATGGATTCGAATACAAGTTTCAAGTTAAAAATTAAATTGCTGGGCAACCGTAAGAAGTGTAGACAAGATATGAAATGTTTTAGGCCTATCAACAACTGCTTCTAATAAAGGTGGGTGCATGAAAAATTCATGGTTTGATTCAGGCCACTAAGACTTGTCAGTCATAGCAGGAATAAGCTGATTGTATGCAACTCTAAATTTCTCAACCAAGTAGTACAAGTCAACATATTTCTCTAGTGGTGCATCGCTAAGGGATGTGATGAATGCTAGTGCATGCTTGCAAGGAATCCCAGAAACCTGCCATTGTCTACAAAAACAAGTCCTCTATTGTAGGTTGACCACAAACCGAAATCCATTTCCTCCCATTCTGGTAACTTCAGCTACCATGTCAAAGGTAAAACATTTCATATCTTGTCTACACTTCTTACGGTTGCCCAGCAATTTAATTTTTAACTTGAAACTTGTATTCGAATCCATACTGTTATTCAAAATCAAAGTACTGTTTCAGAACTTGGTAAATCTGTAACTATTTCTAGGAGCACAAAATATTGTGGACTCACCCGTAGAGCCAGTCATCCTGGTCGAAGCTGACACCATCACCAAATTCCTGGTCAATGAACTGCTTCATGGGATCCTGCGCGGCGGCGCCCTACTCAGCAGTCCCGTGGAAGGCGCTTTGCTCGTCCACGCCCTGGGCTGCGTCCACGTCGGCGCCCTGCTCGGTCTGGCCGCGGGAGGGGCCGCCTAGAGCCGCGCCTGCCTGGCTGCGGGAGGGGCCGGCCGGAACAGCGCATGGCTGGCCACGGGAGGGGCCGTCCACGCCGGGCTGGCCGCGGCCGAGGGAGGGGCAGGCGTGCTGAGCTGGCCGTGGGAGGGGCCGGCTAGTGCCGCGCCGGACCAGCCCCGGCTGCGCGCGCTGGACCAGTCGGGCGGAGGCGCCTCCCCCACGCGTAGCTCGCCGGCCAAGGATGGGAGGGGAGCCGGGCGGCCGTGGATCCGGCAGCAGAGAGGCCGGCGGCGGCTCCTAGCCGGAGATCCCGTCGGCGCTGTCCTCTATTGCGGTCCCTGCGTCGCTCGCGCTTTCCCTTTTTTTTTCACCTGCGTTCGTGCCCGATGGAGTAGAAAGATAGGAAGGGGAACACAATAAACGGTAAGGGTAAAAGGAAGACACATTTTTTTAAGGCCATACTGGTAAATATCTCTGTCTGTTATATATATATATATATATATATATATATATATATATATATATATATATATATAAATAAAACAATAGTAGCAGGGTTGACGATTTTTTTTTAGGAAAAGCAGGGTTGAGGATTTGGGCTGGGCAGGGCAGCATGATGGATGAATTCAACCGCGGGCTGAGTATAGCGCAAAGATAGTTCTGTGCCGGGACTGCCAGCAGTCTAAGCACGCCATCAGGTGCTCTCGGCCGGCGCCTCTGCAAAAAGCCCACTGCATCTGGCCATCCCAGCCCGTCCCACAACCCAACCCAACCGGTCGGCCCACGAGAAAATACCGAGTTCACCGCACACCATGGCACGTCTCGGTCCGTACCGACCGAAACGCACTGCACCGTGGCCGTGGCGCCCGCGCCAGCCCGCCGAGCAGAGCCGCACGGTTCCTGTGATCGATCAGCGATCGACGACGCCCAGCCTCGCCTCCTCCTCGCCGAACCGAGCCACCAGTCAGTCAGTCACGCACGCACCCCCGGCCCCCGCCCCCGCGTACGCCCTCCCACCTCACGCGCGCCGGCCGGCGATCAGGCCGGGGGCTCCCAGGCTGTGTTGCGGCGATGGCTACGTCGTCGACGCTGGGCCAGACGCAGCGGTACGCGGCGGGGGCGCTCCTGGCGCTCGCGCTCCGCCAGGCGCAGACGCACCAGACCGTCCTCCTTGGCTCCCACGGCCTCGACGACGAGCCCCACCCCGACGCGGCCACCGCCGTCGAACCCGACGCCCGCGACCTCTGGACCCACGAGTCCCGCGGCCTCCTCCGCCCCGTGCTCAGGTGACGACGATCGATCATGCATTGCATGGTCTCTCCGTTCCCCGGCCCAATGCAGGCATTCTTCTCCATCAAATGCATGACGATACGTGAAACGTGACACCGTTTCTTGTAGGTTTCTTGAGATCGACCCCAAGGCCTGGGTCGGCGTGGAGAAGACGGCCGCGTCCTCTGACCCCAAGCACCACATTGGCGCCGTACGCACCAAAGATTTCGTCTTCAGTTCACCTCGATCGTCTTAATTAGTGGCATGCAAAACAATTCATCCTAAACCGTGCGTCCTCTTGCCGTGGATCGGATGCAGTTCCTTCGTAAAGTCTTCGAAGACGAGGATGACGACGAGAAGGCCCGGTCCGAGCGATCCGATCAGGAGCTGGCGCTCGCCAAGGCCGTGGACGCGATGGCGATGGGCCTGGAGAGCGGCGTCGTCGGATCGGCGGCCGAGGCGCTCAGACCGGGGAGCCGCCACGGCTCCGACGATGACGACCCGGCGTTGGCGGCGTCGACGCGCACCAAGGACTACCGGAAGATGGCGGTGCTGTACATGCTCCTCTCCGCTTGCGTCGCGGACGTGAACATGGCCGAGGAGGGCATGGGGTCCCCGCGCGTCACCAAGGGCTACGACGCCCGCCACCGCGTCGCGCTCCGGCTGCTCGCCACCTGGCTCGACGTCACCTGGAACAAGATGGTTCGTCATCCATTGCACCATGCATTGCATCCAGTCGAGTATCGAGTACGGTTTTGTGATTGGATATCTTGGCATTGTAGGAAGCTGTCGAGATAATGGTTGCTTGCTCTGCTATGGCTGCAGCGAAGGAGGAAGAACAGTCACGTGAGAATTCGTCACCGAACAGCAGATGGGAGAACTGGAAGCGTGGTGGGATCATCGGCGCAGCCGCGCTGACAGGAGGAACATTGATGGCTATATCTGGGGGTATGGATTATTCACATGAATTCATAGCAGGGTTCATTTGAAATGTCAGATCTTGATAAGTTTGTGCACTATTTGGTCAGAGCTTTGCTGAATTTTTGGCATTAATCCGACAGGCTTAGCAGCCCCGGCAATTGCTGCAGGGTTCAGTGCTCTAGTTCCTACATTGCATACACTTGTGCCTATTATAGGTGCTAGTGGTTTTGCTGCCATAGCTACTGCTGCTGGACACACTGCTGGCTCTGTAGCAGTTGCAGCATCCTTTGGAGGTTAGCCTGACAAAATGTTGCCTGACTATTACTATTCTTGTGATACTTTCTTCATTTCACTTTTTTTATTCTTATCCCTATATTTTGTACCACTTACCGATTGTTGGTGAAAATATAGTAGTCGTCATCGTCATCTTAGTAGTAATAATAATAGTGAACCGGTTGAATTTGGGAATAAGTTAAGAAACAGGAGACGTATTACTGATTTTTATGCATCTATGAACTGCCACTGAATTCAGAGTCTCTGATCATGAGTTCAAAGCGACTAAATCATCATCTTTGAAATCAGCTGCTGGAGCTGGGTTGACTGGGACCAAAATGGCCACAAGAATCGGAAATGTGAAAGAATTTGAGTTCAAGACCATCGGCCAGAACCATAGCCAGGGTGTGAGTCTTTTGTTCTCCTTCTATGTGCAGTGTGACTTGCTTGATGCTCAAATGGTCTAAAAGGGCACGGAGCGAGTTCTTGTCTTCCAGGAATCAGGACAAACATACGAGTGATATTTATTGTTCAGATATTCGTTATTGTTTTTTTTTCAGCGCCTAGCAGTTGGCATCTTTGTTTCTGGATTTGCTTTTTCCGAGGATGATTATTCAAAGCCTTGGGAAGGATGGAAATTTAGAGTTGCATACAATCAGCTTATTCCTGCTATGACTGACAAGTCTTAGTGGCCTGAATCAAACCATGAATTTTTCATGCACCCACCTTTATTAGAAGCAGTTGTTGATAGGCCTAAAACTGAAAGATGTAAAGGCACCGGTGACAAGAAAAAGAGAAAAAGGCCAGCACCAATGCCCTATTTGTATGGACTATGGACATCATTGGCATAATTGCAAAAGAGGCAGACCAGAAGATATTGAAGCTATGAAAGCAATCAAGTAATAACGTGTCTAGTCTTCTCTACCACTAATGTTTTTCCTTTATAAAGTACATGCTATTGATTCTATTCTTATTGTAGGGGAGAACCAAAGAAGAGGGCAAGCAACACCAAATCTGCCCAAAGTTCCATTGTGCCTTTGGAGGAAGATGCACCAGCGGCATCCATGTCCTTTCCCCCAAGGTTTGCTATTTCTTCCTTTCTCACATGGTTATTTCGTATTTCTGATGGATTTTAAGTACCAACTTTGTCACCCCAGTCAAAACTTGGGAGCAACATCTACTAAAAAGAGAAAAAGTGATGATTGTAATCCTAAAGCCTCTAAAAGGTAATTCAAATAAGTGCTGGAATCTCTCTGTCATCACAACTTGGTTTGAAAACTAAATACATTATTTGACTATCATGACAGCCAAAGCCTGTAGGTTTCAAGTAAGAAAAAGGAAAACCATACTAACTCCAACTCTAGATGTTCAAAATTGTACGTTTTCTAATTCTGAATTTTTTTCATTGATTCAATTTTTTTCTCTTATCTAAAACCATCGCCAATGTATAACATTTATAGGTCAAGAAGTAGGTCAAATCAGCCCGAAGCACTTTCTATCACTTCACACGAAGATCGACCTGTCTAAGGTAAAAGGAAGGTGAAACCCACAAAGAAAAAGCTAGGGCTTTTAAAAAAAGGCATAGACATTCCAAAGATGCCACTTGACAGCCCATCGATGGGTACAAGAAGCAAAACAGGACAATCTGCCAGCCCTGCAATGAGTACACGAAGCAAAAGAAGGCTCAGCCTTTGATTTGTGATATATTGATTTCGCTTGCTGTATGTGAGACCAATGTATGTTTGAGATCGCATTTTTATGTGACCTTATTTATGTGAGACTGAACCTATGGTGAATTTGTGAACAATTTATGTGTCAACCTATCTCATATATGCAAATTTATGTGTGAACCTATGGTGAATTGCAATGCATTTGTGCAAATTTTTATGCATTTGATAAGCCCATTCTATTGCAATGTATTTGTGTATCTGATTATGTATCTTATTATGTACTATCGTGTGTGATCTTATTTGCGTAATATTTCTCTAAATCTAAAATAGACAAACTAAACTCTGCACTTTATTTTTTCGTCAGGGGTAAAATGGTCATTTTACCCATCACTTAACACCGTCAGACCCCTGAAATGAACGGGCATAGAAGAAAGGGATTTTCTTTTTAGGCCTCATAGATAAGTTAAAAAAGGAGCCTTAGAAGAAAGATGCATTTTTTAAGGCCATACATGTAAATATCTCTGGCAGATATACGCAAGCGCGGGTGATTCAAATCAAACTTGAAAGTTTCAAAACGGATCGCTTTCTCACCAACCGCAAGCCAGCCGCGGCCGCCCCGTCAGCACCTACCACATCTCTCTCGCCCCTCGTGTCCGGCCTATCCATATGGGTCGATCGCAGCACTCAAAAGAGTCAGAATCAGCAGTCAGCGGTCGACACCCAACATTAGCCGTGGCACAAAAAGGAATGGAATTGAATTGATCGATCGCGAACGACAGGTAAACACAACAGCAACGTGCCAACGTCTACACCCATTCCCAAATCATGCATGCACTAGCCACTTGACGAAGTTGTGCACTGTCCTGTAGGTCTTCTATTAATAGTAAATGTTAAGGTATTCCTGAGGCCCTGTTTAATCTGGCTAAGAAAAATAAGAATCAGGCCTTGTTTAGCTGTAATCATATTCACCTTAATCCATGTATGTTGGGGTGAATTGAGGTAAAAATTGTCTTAATTTTCCACTCCAATCTACCCAAATACACGTGGATTGAGTAGATTACGAGTGCAGTCCAAAAA
>JAHUYU010003491.1:0-12320 GCA_030439765.1 Tripidium arundinaceum | reverse complement strand
CTGTGAGCTGTAAAAAAGCTGAAAGCTGTTTGGTTAAACAAGTATAAAATATACCTTCTATCTTTATCTCTCTTAAAACAACTATGGAAGAGCTTTTTATTCCATCCATTTCGAAAAGCAGAAAGCCAAAAGTAGGGTCAAAGCAGCTTCCAAAAATGTACTACGAAAAAACAGCTGCTTCTGAAAAAGTCGCCTCCAAAAGCAGCTCCTTTGGTTGGGCTTTTGGCTTTTGGGGCCAAAACCAAAAGCCCAACCAATTGAGTCAGTCTGAACTCATACAAACGTGTAAGAAAAAATAGTTACTATATTTATTGTATATAAGTATGTTTTAGTACTCTTAATTTTCTTATTAAGCCTTAATTAGCTCTTAAATGTATTAATATAGCTTAGTATATAGTACTAATTATGTACCAATCACATCGTTAGTTGAGAGCCCCCCTCGCATCCAGCGAGCTAGGCCTGCAAGAAACGAAAATGAAACTCTCTCGGGAGCCAGGCTGAGGTAAGCTCTTTTGCATTGCATCCCGCGGGACAGGCCTACGCCTTTGTCCAAGTAACCAAACAACTAAAGGTTGCATCCGTGAGCTTCACTCCTTATATCGGCAACCAAACAGGTCCTAGGCCATCGATTTCGAGCACCTGACGGCTGGATCAATGTGCCTGGCCGAGTGTCCTCAGGTCATGCACCAAACAGGGCCAGAGCATGGGAAAAAAAACTCCCACCACCATAGTTGTTGTCTCGTCCATATTCAATTGACCCGACACCTTAGTGTATCTCAAATAGTCTCTTAAACTTACTCTTTAAATCATCATTTGGAGAGTTATTTGAATAAAAAAATACTCTCTACAATTTTTTTTCACACTCCAACAGCTTCACTGTATCATGTACGCAATCTAGAAAGTCAACTCCGCTCTCCATCTTTGGGTAGCGGGATATCTGAAATAGGTGAGGGCTATATCTAGAAATCTAATTGAAGAAATTGTTGGACAATATTTTTTTATCAAAATCTCTATTCCTATCAAATAGAAAGGATATAAAAAGACTCTCGTAGATGCTAGAATAATTATGTAAATCCATTTGCCGGGCAGAAGATATCTTGCCAAAACTGAAGAAGAATATAAGGTCAGCATATCCACCAGCATTAACACACTGCTACATTACTCCATTTTCAGTAGCAGCATTTTATGGCCTCCTAAATTTTTTCCCTTCCAATGGGTGGAAATGAAAGTCAAAATAGCCAAGCCAATAGACCAGCCCCAGGGCCCAGCCTTCCCACTGAATTGATAAAATCAGTTTCAACTTTTCATTTTGTTTTTTTGAAAAAAAAAAAGTCACGCATGCGGCGCAGGCTGTCGTGCAGGCAGAGAGCGGGACGTGGGCCCGGTCGGGTACTCGGGTCGGGCCGTCGCCGTCCTCCCACTCCGCTGACTCCGCCCTGACTTGCTCTCCTTCCCTCGGCCTCCGCCTCCGCCCTCGTCTCCCCTGCCTCCATTTTAAATTTCAAACCCCTCCCACCTGCTTCCTCCTCCCCTAAAACCTCCTCCTCTCTCCTGCTGCCACGAGGCGCGGCTCAGCTCCTCCTCCTCGAAGCGGGCGGAATCCAGGCCGCGCGGCGGCGGGGCGGAGGAGGAGGAGGAGGTGCGGGGGATGATGGGGTGCCTCTTCGGCTGCTTCCGCGCGTCCGGCGGCGATGGCGAGGCGAAGGGCGCCGGCTACCGCGCCGGCGGCCAGCTCGCGCATCCGTCCCTGGCCCCCGCGACGACGACGAGCCACCAGGTTGGTCTGCTTGCGCCGTGCTCGCGGAATCTACCGCGCCTTCGTCGCCGTGGATGAGGTCCGGATTTGTGTGTCAGCGGGGTGGAATGTGGGCCGCGGTTGGTTAACGCTGCAGGATTGTGTGGCTGTTCGTCAGGTTGGCGCGGGCAGGAGGACCAGGCCGCCGTCGAGGAACGCGCTCTCCGCCGTGTTCCAGCGAGAAGGTGCCCGATTATTTTTTTCCAATCTGTTCTGTCGTTCCGTACTGTCCTTTGCTCATTGTTGAGTTGAATGTTTGGTGATTGTTTCGGTTTTTATTTATTTATTTATTGGTGTTGCGGACTTGTATTGTTTTGGTTCAGATGAGGGATCGAGGGCAGCGCAGGCGGCGAGCTCGTGGGCGGACCAGAGTGGTGACAGGAAGGGATGTATCAGGAGCTTGAGCCCCAGGTACGCCATTCTGAAAATCTGGATCGACGCTGATTTACCCCATTTATCGTTTGTGATTGACTGATTGTTGTTCGTCTCCCAATGCGTTTGGTTATCGATGCTGCTATCTCATGGTTTCAGTTCATCTGAGTTCACTTGACTAGGACCAGCATGTGCAGTAGAGAATCCTTGGTTAATTATGGGTTCTGCTAACTTCTGTTTGTTGCTTCAATTCCTCGTTACATGCGACATGTTCCTTCAAAGTGTTTACACACGTGGAATGCTTGTGGTGTTACACGGACATGCTAATTTATTTTCGGCCATGCTGGTGAAGAGACAATGCAGCAGCCGATGGTGTTCTAAACACAATGTGCTTCTGTTTTTTTTGATCTGGCTCTTTCTCAAAGTCGTAGATAACCATGTCATTTTCTCATATATATTGTTATGTGCAGTCTAGTTAAGCAATAGTAGCAGCATAACAGTGAGTTCTATTGGTTAGCTCATAGCATACAGCACATGGTCTTGGGTGCTGCAGACTGATTTATCTCCATGATAACAGGCCATTATCCAAAAAAGCTGTGGTGCATTGCTGCAAACTACAAATGACATCCAAAGAGCGCTCAAAGATGCAGATTCAGTTCATCAGAAGGAAACACATTCAGGATGTCCTGTTATGTCTGATGATGTACATTTCATGGAAGTGCCGAAGGTTGAGAACTGTGAAACTCCTTCAAGGTCTCATCAGAGCTCCACTGTACCAGATGCAATGAGGTATGCAAACTCTGTTCCTTTTCTACTACTAGTAGGATGGCTGAAGAATAAACTTACCATTCCTGCTTCTGAAGATGCTACGCTACTCTCTACCTCAGTTTCTCTAATGTAGTAAGTAGTACCTAAACTAGCTTAACATTTTGGATGTCTGTGCGCCATCATTGCAGTTCTTCAAAAGCAAATGATGAGTTGCAGACTTCCGCTACTTCCCTTGCAAATAACGTGGAGTCAACAAATGAGAACAATACTGAGGTAGAGAGTAGCGTAGCATCTTCAGAAGCAGGAATGGTAAGTTTATTCTTCAGCCATCCTACTAGTAGTAGGAAAAGGAACAGAGTTTGCATACCTCATTGCATCTGGTACAGTGGAGCTCTGATGAGACCTTGAAGGAGTTTCACAGTTCTCAACCTTCGGCACTTCCATGAAATGTACATCATCAGACATAACAGGAAGACATCCTGAATGTGTTTCCTTCTGATGAACTGAATCTGCATCTTTGAGCGCTCTTTGGATGTCATTTGTAGTTTGCAGCAATGCACCACAGCTTTTTTGGATAATGGCCTGTTATCATGGAGATAAATCAGTCTGCAGCACCCAAGACCATGTGCTGTATGCTATGAGCTAACCAATAGAACTCACTGTTATGCTGCTACTATTGCTTAACTAGACTGCACATAACAATATATATGAGAAAATGACATGGTTATCTACGACTTTGAGAAAGAGCCAGATCAAAAAAAACAGAAGCACATTGTGTTTAGAACACCATCGGCTGCTGCATTGTCTCTTCACCAGCATGGCCGAAAATAAATTAGCATGTCCGTGTAACACCACAAGCATTCCACGTGTGTAAACACTTTGAAGGAACATGTCGCATGTAACGAGGAATTGAAGCAACAAACAGAAGTTAGCAGAACCCATAATTAACCAAGGATTCTCTACTGCACATGCTGGTCCTAGTCAAGTGAACTCAGATGAACTGAAACCATGAGATAGCAGCATCGATAACCAAACGCATTGGGAGACGAACAACAATCAGTCAATCACAAACGATAAATGGGGTAAATCAGCGTCGATCCAGATTTTCAGAATGGCGTACCTGGGGCTCAAGCTCCTGATACATCCCCTTCCTGTCACCACTCTGGTCCGCCCACGAGCTCGCCGCCTGCGCTGCCCTCGATCCCTCATCTGAACCAAAACAATACAAGTCCGCAACACCAATAAATAAATAAATAAAAACCGAAACAATCACCAAACATTCAACTCAACAATGAGCAAAGGACAGTACGGAACGACAGAACAGATTGGAAAAAAATAATCGGGCACCTTCTCGCTGGAACACGGCGGAGAGCGCGTTCCTCGACGGCGGCCTGGTCCTCCTGCCCGCGCCAACCTGACGAACAGCCACACAATCCTGCAGCGTTAACCAACCGCGGCCCACATTCCACCCCGCTGACACACAAATCCGGACCTCATCCACGGCGACGAAGGCGCGGTAGATTCCGCGAGCACGGCGCAAGCAGACCAACCTGGTGGCTCGTCGTCGTCGCGGGGGCCAGGGACGGATGCGCGAGCTGGCCGCCGGCGCGGTAGCCGGCGCCCTTCGCCTCGCCATCGCCGCCGGACGCGCGGAAGCAGCCGAAGAGGCACCCCATCATCCCCCGCACCTCCTCCTCCTCCTCCGCCCCCGCCGCGCGCGGCCTGGATTCCGCCCGCTTCGAGGAGGAGGAGCTGAGCCGCGCCTCGTGGCAGCAGGAGAGAGGAGGAGGTTTTAGGGGAGGAGGAAGCAGGTGGGAGGGGTTTGAAATTTAAAATGGAGGCAGGGGAGACGAGGGCGGAGGCGGAGGCCGAGGGAAGGAGAGCAAGTCAGGGCGGAGTCAGCGGAGTGGGAGGACGGCGACGGCCCGACCCGAGTACCCGACCGGGCCCACGTCCCGCTCTCTGCCTGCACGACAGCCTGCGCCGCATGCGTGACTTTTTTTTTTTCAAAAAAACAAAATGAAAAGTTGAAACTGATTTTATCAATTCAGTGGGAAGGCTGGGCCCTGGGGCTGGTCTATTGGCTTGGCTATTTTGACTTTCATTTCCACCCATTGGAAGGGAAAAAATTTAGGAGGCCATAAAATGCTGCTACTGAAAATGGAGTAATGTAGCAGTGTGTTAATGCTGGTGGATATGCTGACCTTATATTCTTCTTCAGTTTTGGCAAGATATCTTCTGCCCGGCAAATGGATTTACATAATTATTCTAGCATCTACGAGAGTCTTTTTATATCCTTTCTATTTGATAGGAATAGAGATTTTGATAAAAAAATATTGTCCAACAATTTCTTCAATTAGATTTCTAGATATAGCCCTCACCTATTTCAGATATCCCGCTACCCAAAGATGGAGAGCGGAGTTGACTTTCTAGATTGCGTACATGATACAGTGAAGCTGTTGGAGTGTGAAAAAAAATTGTAGAGAGTATTTTTTTATTCAAATAACTCTCCAAATGATGATTTAAAGAGTAAGTTTAAGAGAGACTATTTGAGATACACTAAGGTGTCGGGTCAATTGAATATGGACGAGACAACAACTATGGTGGTGGGAGTTTTTTTTCCATGCTCTGGCCCTGTTTGGTGCATGACCTGAGGACACTCGGCCAGGCACATTGATCCAGCCGTCAGGTGCTCGAAATCGATGGCCTAGGACCTGTTTGGTTGCCGATATAAGGAGTGAAGCTCACGGGATGCAACCTTTAGTTGTTTGGTTACTTGGACAAAGGCGTAGGCCTGTCCCGCGGGATGCAATGCAAAAGAGCTTACCTCAGCCTGGCTCCCGAGAGAGTTTCATTTTCGTTTCTTGCAGGCCTAGCTCGCTGGATGCGAGGGGGGCTCTCAACTAACGATGTGATTGGTACATAATTAGTACTATATACTAAGCTATATTAATACATTTAAGAGCTAATTAAGGCTTAATAAGAAAATTAAGAGTACTAAAACATACTTATATACAATAAATATAGTAACTATTTTTTCTTACACGTTTGTATGAGTTCAGACTGACTCAATTGGTTGGGCTTTTGGTTTTGGCCCCAAAAGCCAAAAGCCCAACCAAAGGAGCTGCTTTTGGAGGCGACTTTTTCAGAAGCAGCTGTTTTTTCGTAGTACATTTTTGGAAGCTGCTTTGACCCTACTTTTGGCTTTCTGCTTTTCGAAATGGATGGAATAAAAAGCTCTTCCATAGTTGTTTTAAGAGAGATAAAGATAGAAGGTATATTTTATACTTGTTTAACCAAACAGCTTTCAGCTTTTTTACAGCTCACAGCCCACAACAGCTTTTCCATAACTCACAGCCTACAGAAGCTTTTTCCCACAACCACAGCTCAACCAAACAGACCTGAGCCTGGCCGAGCTCATGCGGGCCAAACTAGATGATACAAAAACCAAACAGAAACAGGCTCCAGGAGCTGCTGGCCGCAAAGCTACCGGTCACTCAACCAAGCAGGCCCTTTCTGCATTTTGAGCCTCAGCATTTGCATTGTACAGTCTAGCATAATGGGCCCTGAGATCAGAGTATCAGACCATATCACACTCAGTCCTCACAAATGGCAGAGTTTCAAATCACAACTAAACCCCAACCACATTATCAATAGGAGGACGGTGAAACCATGTGAACAGAAACAACAATAATCTACAGAAGGGCTAATACCAGCAAGATGAAAGAACTTAAGAACTGCAGACAATTTCTTCTTTATTGCCATGACCCCCAGACAATAACTTTTCTCCTTTTAGAACATCCAGACAATAATGAACAATGTCATCCTATGACCATCCCAACACACATCAGTGTTCACAAACAGCAATGGAAGTATACTACAAACTGAATACAAAATTTACTATGGACAAGGAAGCCCTTGGCACGTAAAGAGAGTCGAGTCCACTCAACCAGAAACCCCAGTTGTTTCCTCATCATCTCGAGCTCTTAGTGGGTCGTATTTGCAATGAGATCTATTGCTACACATAGTATCCAACCCCATCCACTAGGGTATTTGATTTACTACTTTAGGTGTGTGCCTTGGCATTCTCAGGTTTCCTTAATCATTTACTGTATGATATATATGATGGATCATCGCGTGCTAAGAATCTAAATTGGACATCACATAAAAAATAAAAGGATGAAGAAATTCTGAATGTATGCATGAGTAGTCAAGAACACTTACTAGGGAGGTCCCATGGATCATGCTTGTAGATGTCCATCTCCTTGATGATCTCCATGCTGAGCGGCTTCCTCGCCACCTTCCGGCGGAGGTAGAACGTGATGAGCTCCTCGTCGGTCGGGTGGAACCGGAACCCCGGGAGCACCACGTCATCTTCCTCTTCGTCTCCGGCTCCGGCGGCGATGAGCGCCTCTCCGTCTCTTTTCACCTTGTCCATGCTTATTACTTCTCTTCCAAACTCCTTGGCCACCATGATCGATCGATCTTTCTACTCGTGTACGTTTAATATATTTTCCGCCAGGAGTAGAGTTCGATCTATGCCCGATATATGCTTGTATATATGTATATGCTCTTGATGCAGCTAGCAGTCTTCTAGATGGCCACTCAAGGAGCGAGATAAGGAAGAGTCAGTAGTTGCTCATGCTCCTCCCATGTCTTATATATAAAAAGGGTGTCGACATGGTCTTAAAAGGAGCGAGCGTCATTTATTTGGTCCAAGTCACTATGTTTGAATTGTACTACTTACCATCTTGACGAATCTTCAGAGGCAGCAACTACTGGCACTTTGTTACTATATAGTCTCTGTTAATTTGCACAGGTTGGTTGTGGTTTGTTTTTTCCCCTTCTGTAGATTATTGTTGTTTCTGTTCACATGGTTTCACCGTCCTCCTATTGATAATGTGGTTGGGGTTTAGTTGTGATTTGAAACTCTGCCATTTGTGAGGACTGAGTGTGATATGGTCTGATACTCTGATCTCAGGGCCATTATGCTAGACTGTACAATGCAAATGCTGAGGCTCAAAATGCAGAAAGGGCCTGCTTGGTTGAGTGACCGGTAGCTTTGCGGCCAGCAGCTCCTGGAGCCTGTTTCTGTTTGGTTTTTGTATCATCTAGTTTGGCCCGCATGAGCTCGGCCAGGCTCAGGTCTGTTTGGTTGAGCTGTGGTTGTGGGAAAAAGCTTCTGTAGGCTGTGAGTTATGGAAAAGCTGTTGTGGGCTGTGAGCTGTAAAAAAGCTGAAAGCTGTTTGGTTAAACAAGTATAAAATATACCTTCTATCTTTATCTCTCTTAAAACAACTATGGAAGAGCTTTTTATTCCATCCATTTCGAAAAGCAGAAAGCCAAAAGTAGGGTCAAAGCAGCTTCCAAAAATGTACTACGAAAAAACAGCTGCTTCTGAAAAAGTCGCCTCCAAAAGCAGCTCCTTTGGTTGGGCTTTTGGCTTTTGGGGCCAAAACCAAAAGCCCAACCAATTGAGTCAGTCTGAACTCATACAAACGTGTAAGAAAAAATAGTTACTATATTTATTGTATATAAGTATGTTTTAGTACTCTTAATTTTCTTATTAAGCCTTAATTAGCTCTTAAATGTATTAATATAGCTTAGTATATAGTACTAATTATGTACCAATCACATCGTTAGTTGAGAGCCCCCCTCGCATCCAGCGAGCTAGGCCTGCAAGAAACGAAAATGAAACTCTCTCGGGAGCCAGGCTGAGGTAAGCTCTTTTGCATTGCATCCCGCGGGACAGGCCTACGCCTTTGTCCAAGTAACCAAACAACTAAAGGTTGCATCCCGTGAGCTTCACTCCTTATATCGGCAACCAAACAGGTCCTAGGCCATCGATTTCGAGCACCTGACGGCTGGATCAATGTGCCTGGCCGAGTGTCCTCAGGTCATGCACCAAACAGGGCCAGAGCATGGGAAAAAAAACTCCCACCACCATAGTTGTTGTCTCGTCCATATTCAATTGACCCGACACCTTAGTGTATCTCAAATAGTCTCTTAAACTTACTCTTTAAATCATCATTTGGAGAGTTATTTGAATAAAAAAATACTCTCTACAATTTTTTTTCACACTCCAACAGCTTCACTGTATCATGTACGCAATCTAGAAAGTCAACTCCGCTCTCCATCTTTGGGTAGCGGGATATCTGAAATAGGTGAGGGCTATATCTAGAAATCTAATTGAAGAAATTGTTGGACAATATTTTTTTATCAAAATCTCTATTCCTATCAAATAGAAAGGATATAAAAAGACTCTCGTAGATGCTAGAATAATTATGTAAATCCATTTGCCGGGCAGAAGATATCTTGCCAAAACTGAAGAAGAATATAAGGTCAGCATATCCACCAGCATTAACACACTGCTACATTACTCCATTTTCAGTAGCAGCATTTTATGGCCTCCTAAATTTTTTCCCTTCCAATGGGTGGAAATGAAAGTCAAAATAGCCAAGCCAATAGACCAGCCCCAGGGCCCAGCCTTCCCACTGAATTGATAAAATCAGTTTCAACTTTTCATTTTGTTTTTTTGAAAAAAAAAAAGTCACGCATGCGGCGCAGGCTGTCGTGCAGGCAGAGAGCGGGACGTGGGCCCGGTCGGGTACTCGGGTCGGGCCGTCGCCGTCCTCCCACTCCGCTGACTCCGCCCTGACTTGCTCTCCTTCCCTCGGCCTCCGCCTCCGCCCTCGTCTCCCCTGCCTCCATTTTAAATTTCAAACCCCTCCCACCTGCTTCCTCCTCCCCTAAAACCTCCTCCTCTCTCCTGCTGCCACGAGGCGCGGCTCAGCTCCTCCTCCTCGAAGCGGGCGGAATCCAGGCCGCGCGGCGGCGGGGCGGAGGAGGAGGAGGAGGTGCGGGGGATGATGGGGTGCCTCTTCGGCTGCTTCCGCGCGTCCGGCGGCGATGGCGAGGCGAAGGGCGCCGGCTACCGCGCCGGCGGCCAGCTCGCGCATCCGTCCCTGGCCCCCGCGACGACGACGAGCCACCAGGTTGGTCTGCTTGCGCCGTGCTCGCGGAATCTACCGCGCCTTCGTCGCCGTGGATGAGGTCCGGATTTGTGTGTCAGCGGGGTGGAATGTGGGCCGCGGTTGGTTAACGCTGCAGGATTGTGTGGCTGTTCGTCAGGTTGGCGCGGGCAGGAGGACCAGGCCGCCGTCGAGGAACGCGCTCTCCGCCGTGTTCCAGCGAGAAGGTGCCCGATTATTTTTTTCCAATCTGTTCTGTCGTTCCGTACTGTCCTTTGCTCATTGTTGAGTTGAATGTTTGGTGATTGTTTCGGTTTTTATTTATTTATTTATTGGTGTTGCGGACTTGTATTGTTTTGGTTCAGATGAGGGATCGAGGGCAGCGCAGGCGGCGAGCTCGTGGGCGGACCAGAGTGGTGACAGGAAGGGGATGTATCAGGAGCTTGAGCCCCAGGTACGCCATTCTGAAAATCTGGATCGACGCTGATTTACCCCATTTATCGTTTGTGATTGACTGATTGTTGTTCGTCTCCCAATGCGTTTGGTTATCGATGCTGCTATCTCATGGTTTCAGTTCATCTGAGTTCACTTGACTAGGACCAGCATGTGCAGTAGAGAATCCTTGGTTAATTATGGGTTCTGCTAACTTCTGTTTGTTGCTTCAATTCCTCGTTACATGCGACATGTTCCTTCAAAGTGTTTACACACGTGGAATGCTTGTGGTGTTACACGGACATGCTAATTTATTTTCGGCCATGCTGGTGAAGAGACAATGCAGCAGCCGATGGTGTTCTAAACACAATGTGCTTCTGTTTTTTTTGATCTGGCTCTTTCTCAAAGTCGTAGATAACCATGTCATTTTCTCATATATATTGTTATGTGCAGTCTAGTTAAGCAATAGTAGCAGCATAACAGTGAGTTCTATTGGTTAGCTCATAGCATACAGCACATGGTCTTGGGTGCTGCAGACTGATTTATCTCCATGATAACAGGCCATTATCCAAAAAAGCTGTGGTGCATTGCTGCAAACTACAAATGACATCCAAAGAGCGCTCAAAGATGCAGATTCAGTTCATCAGAAGGAAACACATTCAGGATGTCTTCCTGTTATGTCTGATGATGTACATTTCATGGAAGTGCCGAAGGTTGAGAACTGTGAAACTCCTTCAAGGTCTCATCAGAGCTCCACTGTACCAGATGCAATGAGGTATGCAAACTCTGTTCCTTTTCCTACTACTAGTAGGATGGCTGAAGAATAAACTTACCATTCCTGCTTCTGAAGATGCTACGCTACTCTCTACCTCAGTTTCTCTAATGTAGTAAGTAGTACCTAAACTAGCTTAACATTTTGGATGTCTGTGCGCCATCATTGCAGTTCTTCAAAAGCAAATGATGAGTTGCAGACTTCCGCTACTTCCCTTGCAATACCGCATGCAGGAGACATTCAACCAAATGAAGCGTTTTTTCCCATGGTAAATAACCATCAGGAGGGACTATAGTATTGATGTGTTCTTATCAATGTGTTTGGATAATCAAGAAGACACACAACCTGATTTTACGGCCTCTCTGACCAAAGGAGCCAGACATTTTTGGTTCAGTGTTCAGAATACGAAGATAATAAAATCACAAGCTAGAGGTGTTAGACCAGAACTACAGAATCAATCCCAAGACAAGGGCAAAAAGGTATATTTTCAAGTGCAAAGGTGACAATCAAGAAACAATATTTTCCGCCAGGCAGAGTTCACAAGAATTTGTTTGCAACTTGTCAAGGTAAACTAGAAATATGTGCTCATTTCCAGTATGTGGGCTAAGGTGCTGTGCGGGACAACTAGAATTGTAGAATGAAGCGTGCCTATCAGTCAGGAATCCGATAAATAACAGATACCAGTGCAAGCAAAACTGAACAATAGAAGCTACCAACAATATTTGTGAACTGCAGCAGCAACAACAACATTAATGTTATTATATCTTAAACAATTGAGTTACACACAAACTGAAACATCACATCCGGATGCTACCTACTAAAGGACATAGGGAAATAGGGCTGTGCAAATGCCATCAATCAGGAGGGTGATAGCAGAAAACCATTATACTGAAAGCTTCTGTGACTCATGGCAAGAAGAATTGTCATGCATAAGCAGTAGCGTATAGACGATTAGATCCAGCCGTATCACTCTCCTCGCCTTCCACTCCCAAAAACTGAGATGTCTTTCCACTCGAACAGTTCCTGTTACAGCATTGGGCGAAAAAAGTTATGGCATTAGAGCTATACATAATTTGATGATAATGAAATATAATGCAAAGTTCAAAGAAAACCTACAGACCTTTCAGAGAGCAACTTCTCTTCAGATAAAGCCTTCTCAAGTCTCTCTTCAAATGGTGTTGCATGCCAACTCACCTTTTGATCCTGCCCT
>JAHUYU010001301.1:0-12325 GCA_030439765.1 Tripidium arundinaceum | reverse complement strand
TTCATGAAACTTTTCCACTAGTCCAGAAATTGATGTGAGGCACATGACAAAGGTGTGTTCAACATTACTTAATTATATTTCTGATAAGGGTCCTCTTTTGGGAAGAGCTTCACTCAATTCTTCATCAACAATTTCAAGATTATGAACTATAGCTCTTCATCACCATTTAGCATATCTTGCTTAAGTCCAAACTCATAGTTTAACTTGTGACTAACACCTGGGGTGTTACAAAAAGGCTTATCAAAACTCCAAGATTTACAAAGAAAGAACAAAAAGATGGAATGATAAGAGAATAAAGCATAAGGAGTTCAAGCCTGAGGATAAGGTTCTAATGTTCAACTCAAGAGTAAAGCTCTTCGGTCATGGAAAACTTCAGAGCAAATGGGAAGGGCCATTCAAGGTGATTGAAGCCTCATCACACGATGCCGTCATCCTCCACGATGATAAAGGTAACTTATTCAAGGTAAATGGCTAGCGTTTGAAAGTTTTTCTTGAACCTCAAAAATTAGAAGAAATTGACTGACAAACCAAAGTTTGGTGCTGTTAATCTCTTAATCCTCAACTCTAATGACCTGGAGCCCTTAACGAAAGTTGGACAGTACTCAGAGAGCAGCAAGTTTGGTTTAGGCGCTTGGGCCAAAATATGTCGTTTCTCGGCCTCCCACGCGACCACTTTCACACCCGCCAGGTGTTTGTGGAAAGGAGGTACGTGGTTGCCATGCGTGGGCGAGCTCGCCCCACCTCCACTGCTGCTGCCACGTGTTCCTGCCCTTTCCTTGCTCGATGGGGAGAGCCGAAGGCACTGCTCTCACTCGTGCACACTCGCCCTTCCTGCCCTCCATCTCGCTCGCCGCCGCGGATGGCAGAGTCGCGCTGCAGCCGTGGTCGCCGGCAGAGCTCCCTACCGCCGCTGCTCATTCCCTTGCCTTCGACCATCCTCCAAGCTCCTAGCCACCGTCAACAGCTCCGCCTTACCCAGCTCCACCTCATGCGCCCCTTCCTCGGCCTCCCCCTCCGCCACCATAGTGTGCCGCCGCCGCTTTCTCCGCCGGTGACGCTGGCGCGCATGGCCAGGCCGCCTTGGGCCGCCTCCGGCTAGGCCGAGGCCACCAGGGAGCACGTCTTGCAACCGCGAGGCCTCCCAGCTGCGTTCCTGCCTCCACCGGTCGGGATTTTGCCAGAATCGGCCCCGCCCCCCGCGACCTCCTCTGCTCAATTTCGCGTCAGGGACTCCGCGCGATAATTGAAACAAGTCTAGGGGGCCAAGTGCACAACCAGTGACTCAGATGAATAATGCTAAACAGTGCACTTTCTCTTTTTCTTTTTTTCCTTTTTAAGAAAATAGTAGAAAAATCGTATAATTGCAAATGAAGATGTTTTGGAATCCTTGTGGGTAGATCTATGCAGTGGAACTATAAAATGGCATGTTTTAGTTCAAAGTTTTTGCTATAGATTTAGATCTATGCTTTTTAGGATTTTCTAGGAATAAATTCATATCTGCTGTTGTAGTGCTCCAATTGCGGTGAAATTTTTGTGGTAGGCTGTGCATGGTTGTTCTGTGGTAAAAATTTCAGCTTCATTGGATGCAGTATCACTGAGTTCTTGATTTAACTTATTTGATGCTTGTTTGGCTTGTGAAAATAATAAATGGCGCTATAAGTATCAAAGCCTTGTGAAATTTATGTAGCATGCTAGTTAGGACATATAGATGCTGCTGTAAATTTTCTAGAATTAAAACCGCTCTGCAAGTAGGCTTTTCCTTTTTCCCTTGTGTTTGCTAGGTAATTAGAAAAGGCATGTAATTAATTTATTTGGGAGTGATCAATAGTTTTTCTAACATGATTAGGATGTGTGTTAACTAATGCTATCATGATATGTGCCCAGGTCTTGCTTATGATATATAGTTTGCTTTTAATTACTTCTATATGCTGCCATGTATAGCTTTTGCCTTTTTAATAAAATGTGTGAAGATGGGTTAATATGCCTTTCATGTTAAATATAACTAATGTGAGTAACAATGTTAATAGTAGCTGAAAACTAAGTGTTTGATTTGTGCTTATGTGATCTTGTTAGTGAACCAAGTGAAGAACTTGGTTATACATGTGCTGATATGGCTGCATGCATAGTTTCTGTTGTGATGATAATTTCGTGGTGATAATGATGTTTCCTGTGAATGTGGTTAATACAAAAGTTGTATATAACTTCCTCATCTTGCTTGCCGTAAAATCTCATGATTTTAGGACAACAGGTCTGAGAGTTATAGATTTTACAAACTCCCTGTCAGGTTTTGCTTGCTCTCTGTGCAGCGCTGTAATGTTGTACCTGTTGGAATAGGATAACCCTTGGATCCCCTCTTGGTGAAAATAAAATAGTTTTAGTGATTTTCATAAGCTTTTCAAAATGTTAAAGAACACACCTTTTGGTGGTTTAGAACTCTAGATATAGATGTTTAAAGTTTGATGTCAGAATCTGTCCAAGTCTGGACACAAATGTTTCTCTGTGTTGTTTGACCTTCTTAACTGTTGAATCATCTTGAGATGATAATAAGAAAGTTATAGATAACTTAATAATATTTCTATAAAGTTAAGGATAATGTTTGTTGGATGAATAAAACTCCAGATATGCATCTCTGAAATTCATATCAGTTTTCTGTCCTTGTTTGTGCAGTTCAGCTTCCTTGTAGTTTTCAACCTTGTTAACTGTTGAATATGCTGTTGGTGATAATAACAAAGTTGTAGGAAATTTAATTAGATTTCTAGAAAGTCTAAGATCACTCTTGTTGGATTCTTAGAACTCTAGTTACGGCCAAAATAAGTGCCTACTGTGCTGCTGTCCAGATTCCATGCATGTGCTTTTGGTTTAACAACAAATTCTTTTGTTTGAATTACACATATGAGAAGTAATATGCTGAACCTTGCTCCGATGCCAGCTGTCACAGAACTGTCCAATTTATAGGAGCACAAGTATAATGGCATCTGTCGAGGCAGTTGCACTCTCACACTTGAGCCCATATAAACCCGGTAGTCCGTCGAGTATCACGAAGGATCTCGATAAAAGCCACAACAAACCAAGATCGTACATGATTCAACATTCACCCATCACATGTTACATAGAGTTCACAAATATTCGACATACATCGGAGTTCAAATAAAAAGTTATTACAACACTGGTTCAAAATTTTGTAGCGGAAGCAACATAGTTTTAAACATCACACACACCTTATAAAGCCTTGCATACTCCTTGGTGTCAATTTTATTTTTGGTTTAAGACGGGTAAGTCTAGCTGAGTACATTCCCGTACTCAGGGTTTGTTCCCCCTTGTTGCAGATGGTACCATGTATCATGGTTACTGCAAGAGCTGCTTCTCTCCCGCAGTGGATGAGGAATGAGGTCGACGGGCAAGGCCTTCTCTACTAGCTCTCCTAGTTGCTTTTGTTGGACATGATCTTGGACTGGCATGTATTTGAACGGTGTGTGTGATGTTTAAAACTATGTTGCTTCCGCTACAAAATTTTGAACCAGTGTTGTAATAACTTTTTATTTGAACTCCGATGTATGTCGAATATTTGTGAACTCTATGTAACATGTGATGGGTGAATGTTGAATCATGTACGATCTTGGTTTGTTGTGGCTTTTATCGAGATCCTTCGTGATACTCGACGGACTACCGGGTTTATATGGGCTCAAGTGTGAGAGTGCAACTGCCTCGACAGATGCCATTATACTTGTGCTCCTATAAATTGGACAGTTCTGTGACAGCTGGCATCGGAGCAAGGTTCAGCATATTACTTCTCATATGTGTAATTCAAACAAAAGAATTTGTTGTTAAACCAAAAGCACATGCATGGAATCTGGACAGCAGCACAGTAGGCACTTATTTTGGCCGTAACTAGAGTTCTAAGAATCCAACAAGAGTGATCTTAGACTTTCTAGAAATCTAATTAAATTTCCTACAACTTTGTTATTATCACCAACAGCATATTCAACAGTTAACAAGGTTGAAAACTACAAGGAAGCTGAACTGCACAAACAAGGACAGAAAACTGATATGAATTTCAGAGATGCATATCTGGAGTTTTATTCATCCAACAAACATTATCCTTAACTTTATAGAAATATTATTAAGTTATCTATAACTTTCTTATTATCATCTCAAGATGATTCAACAGTTAAGAAGGTCAAACAACACAGAGAAACATTTGTGTCCAGACTTGGACAGATTCTGACATCAAACTTTAAACATCTATATCTAGAGTTCTAAACCACCAAAAGGTGTGTTCTTTAACATTTTGAAAAGCTTATGAAAATCACTAAAACTATTTTATTTTCACCAAGAGGGGATCCAAGGGTTATCCTATTCCAACAGGTACAACATTACAGCGCTGCACAGAGAGCAAGCAAAACCTGACAGGGAGTTTGTAAAATCTATAACTCTCAGACCTGTTGTCCTAAAATCATGAGATTTTACGGCAAGCAAGATGAGGAAGTTATATACAACTTTTGTATTAACCACATTCACAGGAAACATCATTATCACCACGAAATTATCATCACAACAGAAACTATGCATGCAGCCATATCAGCACATGTATAACCAAGTTCTTCACTTGGTTCACTAACAAGATCACATAAGCACAAATCAAACACTTAGTTTTCAGCTACTATTAACATTGTTACTCACATTAGTTATATTTAACATGAAAGGCATATTAACCCATCTTCACACATTTTATTAAAAAGGCAAAAGCTATACATGGCAGCATATAGAAGTAATTAAAAGCAAACTATATATCATAAGCAAGACCTGGGCACATATCATGATAGCATTAGTTAACACACATCCTAATCATGTTAGAAAAACTATTGATCACTCCCAAATAAATTAATTACATGCCTTTTCTAATTACCTAGCAAACACAAGGGAAAAAGGAAAAGCCTACTTGCAGAGCGGTTTTAATTCTAGAAAATTTACAGCAGCATCTATATGTCCTAACTAGCATGCTGCATAAATTTCACAAGGCTTTGATACTTATAGCGCCATTTATTATTTTCACAAGCCAAACAAGCATCAAATAAGTTAAATCAAGAACTCAGTGATACTGCATCCAATGAAGCTGAAATTTTTACCACAGAACAACCATGCACAGCCTACCACAAAAATTTCACCGCAATTGGAGCACTACAACAGCAGATATGAATTTATTCCTAGAAAATCCTAAAAAGCATAGATCTAAATCTATAGCAAAAACTTTGAACTAAAACATGCCATTTTATAGTTCCACTGCATAGATCTACCCACAAGGATTCCAAAACATCTTCATTTGCAATTATACGATTTTTCTACTATTTTCTTAAAAAGGAAAAAAAGAAAAAGAGAAAGTGCACTGTTTAGCATTATTCATCTGAGTCACTGGTTGTGCACTTGGCCCCCTAGACTTGTTTCAATTATCGCGCGGAGTCCCTGACGCGAAATTGAGCAGAGGAGGTCGCGGGGGGCGGGGCCGATTCTGGCAAAATCCCGACCGGTGGAGGCAGGAACGCAGCTGGGAGGCCTCGCGGTTGCAAGACGTGCTCCCTGGTGGCCTCGGCCTAGCCGGAGGCGGCCCAAGGCGGCCTGGCCATGCGCGCCAGCGTCACCGGCGGAGAAAGCGGCGGCGGCACACTATGGTGGCGGAGGGGGAGGCCGAGGAAGGGGCGCATGAGGTGGAGCTGGGTAAGGCGGAGCTGTTGACGGTGGCTAGGAGCTTGGAGGATGGTCGAAGGCAAGGGAATGAGCAGCGGCGGTAGGGAGCTCTGCCGGCGACCACGGCTGCAGCGCGACTCTGCCATCCGCGGCGGCGAGCGAGATGGAGGGCAGGAAGGGCGAGTGTGCACGAGTGAGAGCAGTGCCTTCGGCTCTCCCCATCGAGCAAGGAAAGGGCAGGAACACGTGGCAGCAGCAGTGGAGGTGGGGCGAGCTCGCCCACGCATGGCAACCACGTACCTCCTTTCCACAAACACCTGGCGGGTGTGAAAGTGGTCGCGTGGGAGGCCGAGAAACGACATATTTTGGCCCAAGCGCCTAAACCAAACTTGCTGCTCTCTGAGTACTGTCCAACTTTCGTTAAGGGCTCCAGGTCATTAGAGTTGAGGATTAAGAGATTAACAGCACCAAACTTTGGTTTGTCAGTCAATTTCTTCTAATTTTTGAGGTTCAAGAAAAACTTTCAAACGCTAGCCATTTACCTTGAATAAGTTACCTTTATCATCGTGGAGGATGACGGCATCGTGTGATGAGGCTTCAATCACCTTGAATGGCCCTTCCCATTTGCTCTGAAGTTTTCCATGACCGAAGAGCTTTACTCTTGAGTTGAGCATTAGAACCTTATCCTCAGGCTTGAACTCCTTATGCTTTATTCTCTTATCATTCCATCTTTTTGTTCTTTCTTTGTAAATCTTGGAGTTTTGATAAGCCTTTTTGTAACACCCCAGGTGTTAGTCACAAGTTAAACTATGAGTTTGGACTTAAGCAAGATATGCTAAATGGTGATGAAGAGCTATAGTTCATAATCTTGAAATTGTTGATGAAGAATTGAGTGAAGCTCTTCCCAAAAGAGGACCCTTATCAGAAATATAATTAAGTAATGTTGAACACACCTTTGTCATGTGCCTCACATCAATTTCTGGACTAGTGGAAAAGTTTCATGAAGTTTGGAATCAAGAAGTCACATGAAATGATAAGTTACATCCTTACTTAAGTTGCTTTGCTAAGTGAATGGAAACATGTGAAGTCAACCAAACTTTGCAACTTTTCTCAGACAACTCTAAGTAAACTCTTGAACAAAAGTTATGAAGGGTTCATGTTGGGCAAGTGACGAGAAAATGCTTCAATGGACCAAAGAGGGTAGTTTAAGCTTTAACAAGATGCTACTTTGACCATAGTGAAACAATAGCTTCTGTACCAGTTCTGAGGTTTGACCTTAAATGAAAGTTGTAGTTTAGTTTGTGTGCTACAAACTTTGTTTTTGGACCCAAGCCTAAATCTACCTCTAACCTTATCAAACAGAGGCTCAAAGTTTGAGGATGCTGCTGTTTTCTCCCTCCTGAATAATTCTAAGTCATTAAGGTTTTGATCGACGATGCTATGTTGACACGTCTCGTTCTCGAGTTTTTGTTAAACAACTGAAGTTGGAAATTTTATAAGAGTTGAAGTTTATAGTATGGAGAAGAGCATGCAAATAGTTAGATTCGGTTTGACCAAGTTTTGACCATCTAAGTTGAGTTCAAACAAGGATACATGGCTCAATCCGAGAACCCTGGAAACCGACTGACAAACCAAAGTTTGGTGCTGTTAATCTCTTAATCCTCAACTCTAATGACCTGGAGCCCTTAACGAAAGTTGGACAGTACTCAGAGAGCAGCAAGTTTGGTTTAGGCGCTTGGGCCAAAATATGTCGTTTCTCGGCCTCCCACGCGACCACTTTCACACCCGCCAGGTGTTTGTGGAAAGGAGGTACGTGGTTGCCATGCGTGGGCGAGCTCGCCCCACCTCCACTGCTGCTGCCACGTGTTCCTGCCCTTTCCTTGCTCGATGGGGAGAGCCGAAGGCACTGCTCTCACTCGTGCACACTCGCCCTTCCTGCCCTCCATCTCGCTCGCCGCCGCGGATGGCAGAGTCGCGCTGCAGCCGTGGTCGCCGGCAGAGCTCCCTACCGCCGCTGCTCATTCCCTGTGCATTCTCTATGTTCATACATGTATGCATGCATATAGGATCGCCAGAGGGGGTGACGCTTATCGAGTTCGAGCCAGTCGAAGAGGAGACACCGGAGGAGACACCCCAGCAGGAGGTGCCCAGAGGCGGAGGACAGGAAGATCTTCCAGAGTGCCCTGATCACCAGCCTTCCAGTTTTATCAAAGGCAAGCCCCGAAGCATTCTAAGTCTCCCATGATTTAATTAAAAATAACTTGAGTCCTTCATGCTTGATGCATTAAGTTATAGGAATTGTTTGGAACCAGTTGTTACATATACCTTTCCTTGTCCAGAGAAATATATCTTGTCCCCTTGTAGGTCCAGGATCAAAACCTGTGCTTATCCATGCTTAGACCGGTAGAAGTCAGGTGATTTCCTATCACCTGCGAGCTATAGGTGGATACCGGGTCACGGTTGGCTATATTTTGCTATCGTGGAAATAACCATGTGATGGTGTTATAATTGGAGACCGGGCGGAATCTTATATATTGGTGGTGTTGTAACTTATAGTGATTCCGTCTGTGTCGGTTAAGGACCGTACCGTTGTTGGACCTTGGTCGAGATTGAACACAACCTTTCACATAGCTGGCCGAATAACTTGTTCCGACCGCGAAGCCGAGTAGCTCAATTCGGGATGGGAGTTGTGATGTACTGCACTCACACTGGAGGGAGGATGTATGTGCGGGGACACGGATGGACCTTGGGCAGACCATTGTCTGAACATCCCGGCTTCTGGTTATTCCCTGAGTGTGCGGCTCAGCTCAAACCCACGACTGTTCCCGAATTGTACCAAAGGTGATCTAAGGCTACCGTGGCTGGTGGGCCTGGGTTTGTGTTATGGATTCCTGCCCAGCTGGTTGCAACCAATTCGAATCGCCGTCTCTCCCGGATAGTGAGAAACTTGGTCACTGTCTAGCATTCGTAGTAACTTGATTATGGAATGAGATGGTTATAGCAGCAATGGATTAATCTTGATATGGTTACTATTGAGATGATGAACTTAATCAAGTGATTGCTTTAGAATAGTTGCTAATGTAGCAATAAATAGCTCTATGTAAACTGATGCTAGAATAATTAAAATGGTAGGACTTACTTTAGCATGCTTTTATGCAAAATGTGTCCAGCTAGCTACACCTTATAAAGCCTTGCATACTCCTTGGTGTCAATTTTATTTTTGGTTTAAGACGGGTAAGTCTAGCTGAGTACATTCCCGTACTCAGGGTTTGTTCCCCCTTGTTGCAGATGGTACCATGTATCATGGTTACTGCAAGAGCTGCTTCTCTCCCGCAGTGGATGAGGAATGAGGTCGACGGGCAAGGCCTTCTCTACTAGCTCTCCTAGTTGCTTTTGTTGGACATGATCTTGGACTGGCATGTATTTGAACGGTGTGTGTGATGTTTAAAACTATGTTGCTTCCGCTACAAAATTTTGAACCAGTGTTGTAATAACTTTTTATTTGAACTCCGATGTATGTCGAATATTTGTGAACTCTATGTAACATGTGATGGGTGAATGTTGAATCATGTACGATCTTGGTTTGTTGTGGCTTTTATCGAGATCCTTCGTGATACTCGACGGACTACCGGGTTTATATGGGCTCAAGTGTGAGAGTGCAACTGCCTCGACAGATGCCATTATACTTGTGCTCCTATAAATTGGACAGTTCTGTGACAGCTGGCATCGGAGCAAGGTTCAGCATATTACTTCTCATATGTGTAATTCAAACAAAAGAATTTGTTGTTAAACCAAAAGCACATGCATGGAATCTGGACAGCAGCACAGTAGGCACTTATTTTGGCCGTAACTAGAGTTCTAAGAATCCAACAAGAGTGATCTTAGACTTTCTAGAAATCTAATTAAATTTCCTACAACTTTGTTATTATCACCAACAGCATATTCAACAGTTAACAAGGTTGAAAACTACAAGGAAGCTGAACTGCACAAACAAGGACAGAAAACTGATATGAATTTCAGAGATGCATATCTGGAGTTTTATTCATCCAACAAACATTATCCTTAACTTTATAGAAATATTATTAAGTTATCTATAACTTTCTTATTATCATCTCAAGATGATTCAACAGTTAAGAAGGTCAAACAACACAGAGAAACATTTGTGTCCAGACTTGGACAGATTCTGACATCAAACTTTAAACATCTATATCTAGAGTTCTAAACCACCAAAAGGTGTGTTCTTTAACATTTTGAAAAGCTTATGAAAATCACTAAAACTATTTTATTTTCACCAAGAGGGGATCCAACGGTATAGGTGAGCGAACGAATTTTTCAACGAATGTGCCACGACGGCGGAGCGGGCGGCAACAGCGGCGGTGGCGCACGCACGGCGACGGCGATGCTCGGTGGCGTGACCACGGCAGCGCGGGAAAGGGTACGACGGAGCTTCTATGCCCTATTGCGGATCCACGGCAAGCACAAGGAAGAAGGGAGGTGGCCGGAGACGGTCCGACCATGTCGAGCTCGAGCTCGGCGGTGGCAATGGCGCTGGCGGCAAGAAAACCGGCCCTAGGGCCCTTACCACTGGAAAAATGGACGAGCCTCAAGGTGGAAGATGTAGAGGAGATCGAGGTAGAGCTTCGGTTGGGAGGAATCGAGTGGAGGAGCTGCGGCGGCGGTGGATTTTGGGCGGCGAGCGGCAATGCTCGGTGGTAGTGCCTCGCCTCTCCCTTTCTCTAGACAGAGCGAGTGAGGGAGAAGGAAAAGGGAGGGAGTGAGCGCATGAGCGAGGGAGAGGTCTCGGCCTCCATTCAAGACAGCGCGGCGGTACGAGCCCCACGCCGATGTACGGCTCCCACGCGGCGTGCGGGAGCAGAGCCGGTCGGCCACTGCTTCCCCCTCCCTGATGCCAATTCAAACATCCAATGAGCCGACTGATGGCTCATTTTCCCCCTCCCAAAACTCTTAATCCGCTTAATGATTTGATCAACCAAAAGCACCGTGCGATAGAGCTATAGGAGTACTACAACAAAGCTTAAGGAAGTTTGGTCCGAAACGAAATGGTTTGCCAGATATAAATTCCCAAAGTAGGGTACCTCGAAATGGAAAACTGAAAAATTCAGTTCCAGACTTAGCCATTTTTTGGGGGGTTCCAAACAGCAGCTGATTCAGTTTTGGGGGCTTTGTTTGGCTAGGTTAGGCACAAATCTAGGTTTAGATCCTTAAACAAAGTTTGCTCTACTGAATCTAAACTACAACTTTTATTTAAGGTCCAATGACATGCAAACACTCTAAGACACATGTCAACACGGGTCAAAACAGCATTAACAAAAAGGTGAAAAACATGCAACCAACACTTAGAAGCCATTTTAGCCTAGATGACCAACATAAACCCTATCTCAATTCTGGTCCTAGGCATGTCTAGGTTGGTTTAGTGATCATTCAACACTCACTTGTATTAACACTTGATCATCAATCAAAACAAGGTAGTTTAGCATTTCATGAAACAATTATAAACAAGTAAATGCATTACCATGTGATGATACTCAATGTATGCATGAATGATACTTATGCTCATGTAAAGGAATGCAATGTAATGCAATGCAAGGTGCAAGCTTAACACCCAGGGTGTTACAACCGTACCATTGTCTGGACCTTGGTTGAGATTGAACGTACCTTCACATAACGGCAGGATAACTCGTTCCGACCATGAAGCCAAGTACCTCGTTCGAGGTGAGAGTTGGACTGTGGATCGCATCGCGGGGAGGAGAGCATGACGCGGAGGGGTGGGGAGCGACTGTGGGCAGGCATGGCCTGAGCGACCTAGCGTCAGCTGTCCCCCGGGCCTTGCGGCTCAGACCAAACTCATCACCGAATAGGGTTAAAGGTGACCCACGCGAACTAACGTGGGAGTTCATACGGGTGTGTGATACGAGCTTTATCTAGCTGGATGTAATCGATTTGAATCACCGTCTCTCCCAGATAGTGAGAAACTTGGTCACTGTCTAGCATCATAGTAACACTTGATGGAACATGATGGTTATGCTGATTATGATGATAAACTGGATATGGTTACTATTGTGATCCTTATTAATCAAGTGATTTCTATAGAATAGGTGCAAACTTAGCTCTGAATAGCTCCACTTAAATTGCTACTAAAACATTGAATAAAATATTGGAAGTAAGGACTTATGATAGTAATTGCTCTTTTGAAAAATTATGCTATCCAACCAACTCCACCAAATGAGCCTTGCATATCCTTGAGAGTCTTTTTATTTCTCTCCTGTCAGGTAAGTCTAGCTGAGTACGTTCGAGTACTTAGGGTTTTATCCCATCCTGTTGTAGGTGAAGGTTTCGGCCTGCTGAAAGGTGGTGACTAAGTGCCGGTGGGCTCGGCTGATCCATATTTGTTTCTCATCTATGCTCTTGTTGGAGGATGTCACTTATGCTAGCAATGTATTTCAACTTATGTTACTGTAATCATTTCAAAGCTATGTTGTTTCGCTAATCAGATTTGAACTTAGTATTGTCTTATTATTTGTGAACTCAATTGTAATATTATTTCCGCTACAAACTCTGTGTATGTGATGTGTATTTGCTTAATCAAGTACGGCTGCCCCCGCTTAACACGTTGGCACACACA
>JAHUYU010003263.1:0-17469 GCA_030439765.1 Tripidium arundinaceum | reverse complement strand
TACAATGTTGAGTGATTCTTTTTGGGGCCGAAGCTATCAATATGGCTTGCTATTGTAGTAACCGACTCTATTGTCATAGGCTATTGGAGAAGACACCATATAAGCTATTGAATGGAAGAAAGCCCAGCATTGCATATTTTAGAGTGTTTGGTTGCAAATGCTATATCCTCAAGAAAGGCACTTGATTGAGCAAATTTGAGAAGAAATGTGATGAAGGCTTTCTACTTGGTTACTCCACTACAAGCAAGGCATATAGAGTTTAGAACAATACTACCAAGTTAGTGGAAGAGGTGCATGATGTTGAGTTTGATGAAACCAAAGGCTCTCAAGATGAAGATGAGAACTTAGATGATGTGAGAGGCATTCAATTGGAAAATGCAATGAAGAACATGGATATTGGTGATATAAGGCCTAGAGAGGTGATTGATGTTGAAGATGACAAAGACCAAGTGCTCCCTACTCCAAATGTGCAAGTGAAAATCAAGCTAGTACAAGTGGTACCGATGATGAATCTCAAGTTCAACAAGTGCAAAATCATCAAGCTAGTTCATCTCAAGTTAATCAAGCAAATGATCAATCTCAAGTTCTCCAACCAACACACATTGCAAGAGATCATCCTTTGGATCAAATAGTTGGAGACATAAGAAGTGGTGTGCAAACTAGATCAAGATTGGCTTCATTTGGTGAACATTATTCATTTGTGTCATCATTTGAGCCAACCAAGATAGAAGATGCATTGATGGATGTTGATTGGGTTAATGCTATGCATGAAGAACTAAACAACTTCACAAGGAACCAAGTTTGGGAATTGGTTGAGAGACCAAAGAACTACAATGTGGTTGGTACCAAGTGGGTGTTTAGGAACAAGCAAGATCAAGATGGGATAGTGATAAGGAACAAAGCAAGATTGGTAGCACAAGGCTATACACAAGTAGAAGGTCTGGACTTTGGAGAAACATATGACCCAGTTGTAAGATTGGAAGCAATAAGGATCTTGTTAGCTCATGCTTGTGCCCACAACATCAAGCTCTATCAAATGGATGTCAAGAGTGCATTTCTAAATGACTATATCAATGAGTTGGTATATGTGGAGCAACCACCCGATTTTGAAGATGACAAGAAACCCAACCATGTTTACAAGTTGAAGAAGGCATTGTATGGCTTGAAGCAAGCACCAAGAGCATGGTATCAGAGATTGAGGGATTTCCTACTCTATAAAGGGTTCAAGATGGGAAAGGTTGACACCACTCTTTTCACCAAGAAGATAGGCAATGACTTGTTTGTGTTGCAAATATATGTTGATGATATCATATTTGGATCAACCAATCAAGAATTTTGTGAAGAGTTTGGAGAAATGATGGCTAGTGAGTTTGAAATGTCCATGATTGGAGAGCTTAGTTACTTCCTTGGTATTCAAATCAAACAAATGAATAATGGCACATTTGTGAGTTAAGGCAAGTACATAAAGGACATGATCAAGAAATTTGGATTGGAGGATGCAAAGACAATTCATACACCAATGGGGACAAATGGTCATTTGGACTTGGACACTAGTGGCAACATGGTGGATCAAAAGCTATATCGGTCAATGATTGGAAGCCTACTCTATGTGACCGCATCAAGGCCGAATGTCATGTTTAGTGTATGCATGTGTGCAAGATTTCAAGCATCTCCTAGAGAGAGTCATTTGAAAGCCACCAAGAGGATATTGAGATATTTGAAGCATACACAAAATGTTGGATTGTGGTATCCCAAGGGGTCAAACTTTGAGTTGATTGGATATTCGGACTTCGATTGTGCGGGATGCAAAGTGGATAGAAAGAGCACATCGGGCACATGTCAATTGTTGGAAAGGTCACTTGTATCTTGGTCATCAAAGAAGCAAAATAGTGTTGCACTATCAACCGCCGAAGCCGAATACATATCCACCGGTAGTTGTTGTGCACAATTGCTATGGATGAAAGCAACTTTGGATGATTTTTGGAATCAAGTACAAACAAGTGACATTACTATGTGACAATGAGAGTGTCGTCAAGCTCACCAACAATCCAGTTCAACACTCTAGAACAAAGCACATTGATATCCGTCATCACTTCATTAGAGATCATCAATCCAAAGGGGATATCAAGATTGAGAGTGTGGGCACCGATGATCAACTTGCCGATATTTTCACCAAGCCACTTGATGAGAAGAGGTTTTGCAAGCTAAGGAATGAATTGAACATACTTGACTTCTCAAATATGTGTTGATACACCCCCATTATATGACATGCCTCTCCCCCAACAATGCAAAGGTAAAAGTGTATGGCATATGCATTCATACCTTGCTAAGGACATGTTTAGTACATATAGTCATCTCTATCTTTATTGGGCTCATTCATGAAAATCAAAATGAATTTGATGTTTGTATGGTACCACTATTGCTTCTATACTTAATATGAACTAGTGGTAGCATATGACATGTTTATGGGCTTGTGAACCTAGTGTTTGATCTAGCTAATGAGCTACAAGTGTTTAACTCAACATTGGCAAGATAACCATTGAAAGATGTGTGAAGAAGCTGTCATTGGTTCAAACCGAGTTAAATATCTTATGCAAATGATCTAGATTGAACCAAATGAACTAATGATCCTTCTTTCTAAAGCAACTTCACCTCCCCTCTAACCATTGATTTCAAATTGACTAACTCAACCTACCTAAAATTTGAGCTCACCTAAAATTTGAGCTCACCTTTTGTGGTCATTGATGACAAAGGGGGAGAGAGTAACAAAGATAAGGATTGTGGTACAAAGGGGGGAGAGTTAATCAAAAGTGGGAGACTTGATGATATGGGGAGAGAACAAAGAAATGAGAATAGAAGGGGATCAATTAAAATTTTGAAGCACACAAGTAGGGGGAGCAAGCTCATGAACTTGATTGTCGCATTTAAATGTGCATATTCATATGATTGCTTGCATTGCACAAGTTTTAAATGCAATATACATACTTATGTGGTGTATACTAGCAATAGAATTTGATTGATGAAATGAACTACTAGCATGCATAAGTGGTAGCTAGATATAGTTTATATTTATCAAATGGTACTAGAGCCTTGCTACTAATATTGATCTCATGAGGTATCTATTATTTTTTATGTATCTAGCTAACCATGGTGCTAAGGATGGTGTTAAAAGTGCACTCCGATTGGTATCACGCTTCAAAGGTCCATTCTTTACACCTTAGCATCATTTGGTAGCTATTACTCTCCCACAACTCCAATTCATGCATATGTGCAAGCTTTAAACCAAACACACTAGCACATATGTAGGTGGAGCTAACACTTCCAAAATCGAATTTGTGGTGATTGTCCAATTCTTATTCATGAATAAAATGCTTGGACAAGCAACTCAAATTCAAAATTGAATTTATTTCATGTCTTTGTGAAAGTTGTCATCAATTACCAAAAAGGGGAGATTGAAAGCCTAGATTGAAAGCCCTAGTTTGGTTTTGGATAATTGATGAAACCTTAGTGTACTAACCATTGCTCTAAGTGATATGAGATAGGTTGGTACATGCCAAGTGATGGAGCTAGATGATGGCACTCATGGTGATGGAGGTGGCCAAAAGATGAGATCAAGTGCTCCAACTTGGAAAAGAAGAAAGAGAAAAACAAAAATGATCAACTCAAAGGTATAAGACCTAAGGATCATTTTGTTTTGGTGATCAAGACACTATAGAGAGTGTGATCACATTTAGGATAGATAGCCGTACTATGAAGAGGAGAAAATCATGGTAAAAGCGGTTATCAAGTGCCACTAGGTGATGTCATTCATGTATATACATTAGGACCTAGTGTGCTAACTTAAAACCCTTGAAAAATGCTTTTGAAAAATGCTAACACATGTGCACAAGTGGTGAAACACATTGGTGCTGGCACATGGAAGCAAGGGTGGAAGAAAGGAGTTGAAATGGAGAAGAAACAGAGCACCGGACCCTAGGCTTTTGGGTGGTCTGGACCATCAGTGATGGGTTCAGAACCAAACCCTAGGTGGCGTGGCACTATGAGCTCTGGACTCTGGGGTGCGCGGGGCAACCAGACCATTGAGCCCCGGTCTGGTTGGACACCCTCGGCCACGTGGCGAGACGGCATGCAAGCGGGGGAGGTCCAAACCTTGGACATTGGTCTGAACGGCTGAGCCGGACTCGGTCTGGACGCGTTTTGGCCTCTCTGGACCTCTCTGGATGCCTCCGAACACTGGTCGGCGTTGGTCCGGTTGAGGCACTATTGGAGTCCGGAGGAGGAGTCCGGACGCGCCGGAGAGAGCCGTTGGGCATGCCAACGGTAACATTCGAAATCAGGGACACGTGGTGGCAACAGAGCTCCAGACCTGGAGCCGATGGTCCGGACCCCTCGGTCCGGAGCACTGTTCCTCGGTTCGGTTGCCCACACTCTCAATCTTGATATCCCCTTTGGATTGATGATCTCTAATGAAGTGATGACGGATATCAATGTGCTTTGTTCTAGAGTGTTGAACTGGATTGTTGGTGAGCTTGACGACACTCTCATTGTCACATAGTAATGTCACTTGTTTGTACTTGATTCCAAAATCATCCAAAGTTGCTTTCATCCATAGCAATTGTGCACAACAACTACCGGTGGATATGTATTCGGCTTCGGCGGTTGATAGTGCAACACTATTTTGCTTCTTTGATGACCAAGATACAAGTGACCTTTCCAACAATTGACATGTGCCCGATGTGCTCTTTCTATCCACTTTGCATCCCGCACAATCGAAGTCCGAATATCCAATCAACTCAAAGTTTGACCCCTTGGGATACCACAATCCAACATTTTGTGTATGCTTCAAATATCTCAATATCCTCTTGGTGGCTTTCAAATGACTCTCTCTAGGAGATGCTTGAAATCTTGCACACATGCATACACTAAACATGACATTCGGCCTTGATGCGGTCACATAGAGTAGGCTTCCAATCATTGACCGATATAGCTTTTGATCCACCATGTTGCCACTAGTGTCCAAGTCCAAATGACCATTTGTCCCCATTGGTGTATGAATTGTCTTTGCATCCTCCAATCCAAATTTCTTGATCATGTCCTTTATGTACTTGCCTTAACTCACAAATGTGCCATTATTCATTTGTTTGATTTGAATACCAAGGAAGTAACTAAGCTCTCCAATCATGGACATTTCAAACTCACTAGCCATCATTTCTCCAAACTCTTCACAAAATTCTTGATTGGTTGATCCAAATATGATATCATCAACATATATTTGCAACACAAACAAGTCATTGCCTATCTTCTTGGTGAAAAGAGTGGTGTCAACCTTTCCCATCTTGAACCCTTTATAGAGTAGGAAATCCCTCAATCTCTGATACCATGCTCTTGGTGCTTGCTTCAAGCCATACAATGCCTTCTTCAACTTGTAAACATGGTTGGGTTTCTTGTCATCTTCAAAATCGGGTGGTTGCTCCACATATACCAACTCATTGATATAGTCATTTAGAAATGCACTCTTGACATCCATTTGATAGAGCTTGATGTTGTGGGCACAAGCATGAGCTAACAAGATCCTTATTGCTTCCAATCTTACAACTGGGTCATATGTTTCTCCAAAGTCCAGACCTTCTACTTGTGTATAGCCTTGTGCTACCAATCTTGCTTTGTTCCTTATCACTATCCCATCTTGATCTTGCTTGTTCCTAAACACCCACTTGGTACCAACCACATTGTAGTTCTTTGGTCTCTCAACCAATTCCCAAACTTGGTTCCTTGTGAAGTTGTTTAGTTCTTCATGCATAGCATTAACCCAATCAACATCCATCAATGCATCTTCTATCTTGGTTGGCTCAAATGATGACACAAATGAATAATGTTCACCAATGAAGCCAATCTTGATCTAGTTTGCACACCACTTCTTATGTCTCCAACTATTTGATCCAAAGGATGATCTCTTGCAATGTGTGTTGGTTGGAGAACTTGAGATTGATCATTTGCTTGATTAACTTGAGATGAACTAGCTTGATGATTTTGCACTTGTTGAACTTGAGATTCATCATCGGTACCACTTGTACTAGCTTGATTTTCACTTGCACATTTGTGAGTTAAGGCAAGTACATAAAGGACATGAATCAAGAAATTTGGATTGGAGGATGCAAAGACAATTCATACACCAATGGGGACAAATGGTCATTTGGACTTGGACACTAGTGGCAACATGGTGGATCAAAAGCTATATCGGTCAATGATTGGAAGCCTACTCTATGTGACCGCATCAAGGCCGAATGTCATGTTTAGTGTATGCATGTGTGCAAGATTTCAAGCATCTCCTAGAGAGAGTCATTTGAAAGCCACCAAGAGGATATTGAGATATTTGAAGCATACACAAAATGTTGGATTGTGGTATCCCAAGGGGTCAAACTTTGAGTTGATTGGATATTCGGACTTCGATTGTGCGGGATGCAAAGTGGATAGAAAGAGCACATCGGGCACATGTCAATTGTTGGAAAGGTCACTTGTATCTTGGTCATCAAAGAAGCAAAATAGTGTTGCACTATCAACCGCCGAAGCCGAATACATATCCACCGGTAGTTGTTGTGCACAATTGCTATGGATGAAAGCAACTTTGGATGATTTTGGAATCAAGTACAAACAAGTGACATTACTATGTGACAATGAGAGTGTCGTCAAGCTCACCAACAATCCAGTTCAACACTCTAGAACAAAGCACATTGATATCCGTCCATCACTTCATTAGAGATCATCAATCCAAAGGGGATATCAAGATTGAGAGTGTGGGCAACCGAACCGAGGAACAGTGCTCCGGACCGAGGGGTCCGGACCATCGGCTCCAGGTCTGGAGCTCTGTTGCCACCACGTGTCCCTGATTTCGAATGTTACCGTTGGCATGCCCAACGGCTCTCTCCGGCGCGTCCGGACTCCTCCTCCGGACTCCAATAGTGCCTCAACCGGACCAACGCCGACCAGTGTTCGGAGGCATCCAGAGAGGTCCAGAGAGGCCAAAACGCGTCCAGACCGAGTCCGGCTCAGCCGTTCAGACCAATGTCCAAGGTTTGGACCTCCCCCGCTTGCATGCCGTCTCGCCACGTGGCCGAGGGTGTCCAACCAGACCGGGGCTCAATGGTCTGGTTGCCCCGCGCACCCAGAGTCCAGAGCTCATAGTGCCACGCCACCTAGGGTTTGGTTCTGAACCCATCACTGATGGTCCAGACCACCCAAAAGCCTAGGGTCCGGTGCTCTGTTTCTTCTCCATTTCAACTCCTTTCTTCCACCCTTGCTTCCATGTGCCAGCACCAATGTGTTTCACCACTTGTGCACATGTGTTAGCATTTTTCAAAAGCATTTTTCAAGGGTTTTAAGTTAGCACACTAGGTCCTAATGTATATACATGAATGACATCACCTAGTGGCACTTGATAACCGCTTTTACCATGATTTTCTCCTCTTCATAGTACGGCTATCTATCCTAAATGTGATCACACTCTCTATAGTGTCTTGATCACCAAAACAAAATGATCCTTAGGTCTTATACCTTTGAGTTGATCATTTTTGTTTTTCTCTTTCTTCTTTTCCAAGTTGGAGCACTTGATCTCATCTTTTGGCCACCTCCATCACCATGAGTGCCATCATCTAGCTCCATCACTTGGCATGTACCAACCTATCTCATATCACTTAGAGCAATGGTTAGTACACTAAGGTTTCATCAATTATCCAAAACCAAACTAGGGCTTTCAATCTAGGCTTTCAATCTCCCCTTTTTGGTAATTGATGACAACTTTCACAAAGACATGAAATAAATTCAATTTTGAATTTGAGTTGCTTGTCCAAGCATTTTATTCATGAATAAGAATTGGACAATCACCACAAATTCGATTTTGGAAGTGTTAGCTCCACCTACATATGTGCTAGTGTGTTTGGTTTAAAGCTTGCACATATGCATGAATTGGAGTTGTGGGAGAGTAATAGCTACCAAATGATGCTAAGGTGTAAAGAATGGACCTTTGAAGCGTGATACCAATCGGAGTGCACTTTTAACACCATCCTTAGCACCATGGTTAGCTAGATACATAAAAAATAATAGATACCTCATGAGATCAATATTAGTAGCAAGGCTCTAGTACCATTTGATAAATATAAACTATATCTAGCTACCACTTATGCATGCTAGTAGTTCATTTCATCAATCAAATTCTATTGCTAGTATACACCACATAAGTATGTATATTGCATTTAAAACTTGTGCAATGCAAGCAATCATATGAATATGCACATTTAAATGCGACAATCAAGTTCATGAGCTTGCTCCCCCTACTTGTGTGCTTCAAAATTTTAATTGATCCCCTTCTATTCTCATTTCTTTGTTCTCTCCCCATATCATCAAGTCTCCCACTTTTGATTAACTCTCCCCCTTTGTACCACAATCCTTATCTTTGTTACTCTCTCCCCCTTTGTCATCAATGACCACAAAAGGTGAGCTCAAATTTTAGGTGAGCTCAAATTTTAGGTAGGTTGAGTTAGTCAATTTGAAATCAATGGTTAGAGGGGAGGTGAAGTTGCTTTAGAAAGAAGGATCATTAGTTCATTTGGTTCAATCTAGATCATTTGCATAAGATATTTAACTCGGTTTGAACCAATGACAGCTTCTTCACACATCTTTCAATGGTTATCTTGCCAATGTTGAGTTAAACACTTGTAGCTCATTAGCTAGATCAAACACTAGGTTCACAAGCCCATAAACATGTCATATGCTACCACTAGTTCATATTAAGTATAGAAGCAATAGTGGTACCATACAAACATCAAATTCATTTTGATTTTCATGAATGAGCCCAATAAAGATAGAGATGACTATATGTACTAAACATGTCCTTAGCAAGGTATGAATGCATATGCCATACACTTTTACCTTTGCATTGTTGGGGGAGAGGCATGTCATATAATGGGGGTGTATCAACACATATTTGAGAAGTCAAGTATGTTCAATTCATTCCTTAGCTTGCAAAACCTCTTCTCATCAAGTGGCTTGGTGAAAATATCGGCAAGTTGATCATCGGTGCCCACACTCTCAATCTTGATATCCCCTTTGGATTGATGATCTCTAATGAAGTGATGACGGATATCAATGTGCTTTGTTCTAGAGTGTTGAACTGGATTGTTGGTGAGCTTGACGACACTCTCATTGTCACATAGTAATGTCACTTGTTTGTACTTGATTCCAAAATCATCCAAAGTTGCTTTCATCCATAGCAATTGTGCACAACAACTACCGGTGGATATGTATTCGGCTTCGGCGGTTGATAGTGCAACACTATTTTGCTTCTTTGATGACCAAGATACAAGTGACCTTTCCAACAATTGACATGTGCCCGATGTGCTCTTTCTATCCACTTTGCATCCCGCACAATCGAAGTCCGAATATCCAATCAACTCAAAGTTTGACCCCTTGGGATACCACAATCCAACATTTTGTGTATGCTTCAAATATCTCAATATCCTCTTGGTGGCTTTCAAATGACTCTCTCTAGGAGATGCTTGAAATCTTGCACACATGCATACACTAAACATGACATTCGGCCTTGATGCGGTCACATAGAGTAGGCTTCCAATCATTGACCGATATAGCTTTTGATCCACCATGTTGCCACTAGTGTCCAAGTCCAAATGACCATTTGTCCCCATTGGTGTATGAATTGTCTTTGCATCCTCCAATCCAAATTTCTTGATCATGTCCTTTATGTACTTGCCTTAACTCACAAATGTGCCATTATTCATTTGTTTGATTTGAATACCAAGGAAGTAACTAAGCTCTCCAATCATGGACATTTCAAACTCACTAGCCATCATTTCTCCAAACTCTTCACAAAATTCTTGATTGGTTGATCCAAATATGATATCATCAACATATATTTGCAACACAAACAAGTCATTGCCTATCTTCTTGGTGAAAAGAGTGGTGTCAACCTTTCCCATCTTGAACCCTTTATAGAGTAGGAAATCCCTCAATCTCTGATACCATGCTCTTGGTGCTTGCTTCAAGCCATACAATGCCTTCTTCAACTTGTAAACATGGTTGGGTTTCTTGTCATCTTCAAAATCGGGTGGTTGCTCCACATATACCAACTCATTGATATAGTCATTTAGAAATGCACTCTTGACATCCATTTGATAGAGCTTGATGTTGTGGGCACAAGCATGAGCTAACAAGATCCTTATTGCTTCCAATCTTACAACTGGGTCATATGTTTCTCCAAAGTCCAGACCTTCTACTTGTGTATAGCCTTGTGCTACCAATCTTGCTTTGTTCCTTATCACTATCCCATCTTGATCTTGCTTGTTCCTAAACACCCACTTGGTACCAACCACATTGTAGTTCTTTGGTCTCTCAACCAATTCCCAAACTTGGTTCCTTGTGAAGTTGTTTAGTTCTTCATGCATAGCATTAACCCAATCAACATCCATCAATGCATCTTCTATCTTGGTTGGCTCAAATGATGACACAAATGAATAATGTTCACCAAATGAAGCCAATCTTGATCTAGTTTGCACACCACTTCTTATGTCTCCAACTATTTGATCCAAAGGATGATCTCTTGCAATGTGTGTTGGTTGGAGAACTTGAGATTGATCATTTGCTTGATTAACTTGAGATGAACTAGCTTGATGATTTTGGAATCAAGTACAAACAAGTGACATTACTATGTGACAATGAGAGTGTCGTCAAGCTCACCAACAATCCAGTTCAACACTCTAGAACAAAGCACATTGATATCCGTCATCACTTCATTAGAGATCATCAATCCAAAGGGGATATCAAGATTGAGAGTGTGGGCACCGATGATCAACTTGCCGATATTTTCACCAAGCCACTTGATGAGAAGAGGTTTTGCAAGCTAAGGAATGAATTGAACATACTTGACTTCTCAAATATGTGTTGATACACCCCCATTATATGACATGCCTCTCCCCCAACAATGCAAAGGTAAAAGTGTATGGCATATGCATTCATACCTTGCTAAGGACATGTTTAGTACATATAGTCATCTCTATCTTTATTGGGCTCATTCATGAAAATCAAAATGAATTTGATGTTTGTATGGTACCACTATTGCTTCTATACTTAATATGAACTAGTGGTAGCATATGACATGTTTATGGGCTTGTGAACCTAGTGTTTGATCTAGCTAATGAGCTACAAGTGTTTAACTCAACATTGGCAAGATAACCATTGAAAGATGTGTGAAGAAGCTGTCATTGGTTCAAACCGAGTTAAATATCTTATGCAAATGATCTAGATTGAACCAAATGAACTAATGATCCTTCTTTCTAAAGCAACTTCACCTCCCCTCTAACCATTGATTTCAAATTGACTAACTCAACCTACCTAAAATTTGAGCTCACCTAAAATTTGAGCTCACCTTTTGTGGTCATTGATGACAAAGGGGGAGAGAGTAACAAAGATAAGGATTGTGGTACAAAGGGGGAGAGGCATGTCATATAATGGGGGTGTATCAACACATATTTGAGAAGTCAAGTATGTTCAATTCATTCCTTAGCTTGCAAAACCTCTTCTCATCAAGTGGCTTGGTGAAAATATCGGCAAGTTGATCATCGGTGCCCACACTCTCAATCTTGATATCCCCTTTGGATTGATGATCTCTAATGAAGTGATGACGGATATCAATGTGCTTTGTTCTAGAGTGTTGAACTGGATTGTTGGTGAGCTTGACGACACTCTCATTGTCACATAGTAATGTCACTTGTTTGTACTTGATTCCAAAATCATCAAGCTAGTTCATCTCAAGTTAATCAAGCAAATGATCAATCTCAAGTTCTCCAACCAACACACATTGCAAGAGATCATCCTTTGGATCAAATAGTTGGAGACATAAGAAGTGGTGTGCAAACTAGATCAAGATTGGCTTCATTTGGTGAACATTATTCATTTGTGTCATCATTTGAGCCAACCAAGATAGAAGATGCATTGATGGATGTTGATTGGGTTAATGCTATGCATGAAGAACTAAACAACTTCACAAGGAACCAAGTTTGGGAATTGGTTGAGAGACCAAAGAACTACAATGTGGTTGGTACCAAGTGGGTGTTTAGGAACAAGCAAGATCAAGATGGGATAGTGATAAGGAACAAAGCAAGATTGGTAGCACAAGGCTATACACAAGTAGAAGGTCTGGACTTTGGAGAAACATATGACCCAGTTGTAAGATTGGAAGCAATAAGGATCTTGTTAGCTCATGCTTGTGCCCACAACATCAAGCTCTATCAAATGGATGTCAAGAGTGCATTTCTAAATGACTATATCAATGAGTTGGTATATGTGGAGCAACCACCCGATTTTGAAGATGACAAGAAACCCAACCATGTTTACAAGTTGAAGAAGGCATTGTATGGCTTGAAGCAAGCACCAAGAGCATGGTATCAGAGATTGAGGGATTTCCTACTCTATAAAGGGTTCAAGATGGGAAAGGTTGACACCACTCTTTTCACCAAGAAGATAGGCAATGACTTGTTTGTGTTGCAAATATATGTTGATGATATCATATTTGGATCAACCAATCAAGAATTTTGTGAAGAGTTTGGAGAAATGATGGCTAGTGAGTTTGAAATGTCCATGATTGGAGAGCTTAGTTACTTCCTTGGTATTCAAATCAAACAAATGAATAATGGCACATTTGTGAGTTAAGGCAAGTACATAAAGGACATGATCAAGAAATTTGGATTGGAGGATGCAAAGACAATTCATACACCAATGGGGACAAATGGTCATTTGGACTTGGACACTAGTGGCAACATGGTGGATCAAAAGCTATATCGGTCAATGATTGGAAGCCTACTCTATGTGACCGCATCAAGGCCGAATGTCATGTTTAGTGTATGCATGTGTGCAAGATTTCAAGCATCTCCTAGAGAGAGTCATTTGAAAGCCACCAAGAGGATATTGAGATATTTGAAGCATACACAAAATGTTGGATTGTGGTATCCCAAGGGGTCAAACTTTGAGTTGATTGGATATTCGGACTTCGATTGTGCGGGATGCAAAGTGGATAGAAAGAGCACATCGGGCACATGTCAATTGTTGGAAAGGTCACTTGTATCTTGGTCATCAAAGAAGCAAAATAGTGTTGCACTATCAACCGCCGAAGCCGAATACATATCCACCGGTAGTTGTTGTGCACAATTGCTATGGATGAAAGCAACTTTGGATGATTTTGGAATCAAGTACAAACAAGTGACATTACTATGTGACAATGAGAGTGTCGTCAAGCTCACCAACAATCCAGTTCAACACTCTAGAACAAAGCACATTGATATCCGTCATCACTTCATTAGAGATCATCAATCCAAAGGGGATATCAAGATTGAGAGTGTGGGCACCGATGATCAACTTGCCGATATTTTCACCAAGCCACTTGATGAGAAGAGGTTTTGCAAGCTAAGGAATGAATTGAACATACTTGACTTCTCAAATATGTGTTGATACACCCCCATTATATGACATGCCTCTCCCCCAACAATGCAAAGGTAAAAGTGTATGGCATATGCATTCATACCTTGCTAAGGACATGTTTAGTACATATAGTCATCTCTATCTTTATTGGGCTCATTCATGAAAATCAAAATGAATTTGATGTTTGTATGGTACCACTATTGCTTCTATACTTAATATGAACTAGTGGTAGCATATGACATGTTTATGGGCTTGTGAACCTAGTGTTTGATCTAGCTAATGAGCTACAAGTGTTTAACTCAACATTGGCAAGATAACCATTGAAAGATGTGTGAAGAAGCTGTCATTGGTTCAAACCGAGTTAAATATCTTATGCAAATGATCTAGATTGAACCAAATGAACTAATGATCCTTCTTTCTAAAGCAACTTCACCTCCCCTCTAACCATTGATTTCAAATTGACTAACTCAACCTACCTAAAATTTGAGCTCACCTAAAATTTGAGCTCACCTTTTGTGGTCATTGATGACAAAGGGGGAGAGAGTAACAAAGATAAGGATTGTGGTACAAAGGGGGAGAGTTAATCAAAAGTGGGAGACTTGATGATATGGGGAGAGAACAAAGAAATGAGAATAGAAGGGGATCAATTAAAATTTTGAAGCACACAAGTAGGGGGAGCAAGCTCATGAACTTGATTGTCGCATTTAAATGTGCATATTCATATGATTGCTTGCATTGCACAAGTTTTAAATGCAATATACATACTTATGTGGTGTATACTAGCAATAGAATTTGATTGATGAAATGAACTACTAGCATGCATAAGTGGTAGCTAGATATAGTTTATATTTATCAAATGGTACTAGAGCCTTGCTACTAATATTGATCTCATGAGGTATCTATTATTTTTTATGTATCTAGCTAACCATGGTGCTAAGGATGGTGTTAAAAGTGCACTCCGATTGGTATCACGCTTCAAAGGTCCATTCTTTACACCTTAGCATCATTTGGTAGCTATTACTCTCCCACAACTCCAATTCATGCATATGTGCAAGCTTTAAACCAAACACACTAGCACATATGTAGGTGGAGCTAACACTTCCAAAATCGAATTTGTGGTGATTGTCCAATTCTTATTCATGAATAAAATGCTTGGACAAGCAACTCAAATTCAAAATTGAATTTATTTCATGTCTTTGTGAAAGTTGTCATCAATTACCAAAAAGGGGAGATTGAAAGCCTAGATTGAAAGCCCTAGTTTGGTTTTGGATAATTGATGAAACCTTAGTGTACTAACCATTGCTCTAAGTGATATGAGATAGGTTGGTACATGCCAAGTGATGGAGCTAGATGATGGCACTCATGGTGATGGAGGTGGCCAAAAGATGAGATCAAGTGCTCCAACTTGGAAAAGAAGAAAGAGAAAAACAAAAATGATCAACTCAAAGGTATAAGACCTAAGGATCATTTTGTTTTGGTGATCAAGACACTATAGAGAGTGTGATCACATTTAGGATAGATAGCCGTACTATGAAGAGGAGAAAATCATGGTAAAAGCGGTTATCAAGTGCCACTAGGTGATGTCATTCATGTATATACATTAGGACCTAGTGTGCTAACTTAAAACCCTTGAAAAATGCTTTTGAAAAATGCTAACACATGTGCACAAGTGGTGAAACACATTGGTGCTGGCACATGGAAGCAAGGGTGGAAGAAAGGAGTTGAAATGGAGAAGAAACAGAGCACCGGACCCTAGGCTTTTGGGTGGTCTGGACCATCAGTGATGGGTTCAGAACCAAACCCTAGGTGGCGTGGCACTATGAGCTCTGGACTCTGGGTGCGCGGGGCAACCAGACCATTGAGCCCCGGTCTGGTTGGACACCCTCGGCCACGTGGCGAGACGGCATGCAAGCGGGGGAGGTCCAAACCTTGGACATTGGTCTGAACGGCTGAGCCGGACTCGGTCTGGACGCGTTTTGGCCTCTCTGGACCTCTCTGGATGCCTCCGAACACTGGTCGGCGTTGGTCCGGTTGAGGCACTATTGGAGTCCGGAGGAGGAGTCCGGACGCGCCGGAGAGAGCCGTTGGGCATGCCAACGGTAACATTCGAAATCAGGGACACGTGGTGGCAACAGAGCTCCAGACCTGGAGCCGATGGTCCGGACCCCTCGGTCCGGAGCACTGTTCCTCGGTTCGGTTGCCCCCAACGGTCACCTAGACACGTGGTGTCCTGAGATTCAAAGCAGCAGGGAACTGGACCTACGGGTGATGGTCCGGACCCCCCGATTTCGGGTCCAGAGCCTCGGTCCGGAGGCCCTTCGTGGGCATAACGGCTAGTTGAGCTTTGGGGCTCTATAAATAGATGTTGGCCGGCTCTAGCTCACTCCCTTGGACTTTTTGATCATTGAAACATCCTTGTGAGCTAAGCCAAACCTCTCCCACTCAATTCTTGCTTGATTGTGCATCCAAAGTGAGATTGAGTGATTCCAAGTGCATTTGCTCGAGTGATTGCATCTAGTGGAACTTGGGGATCGATTTGCTGCGATTTTCTTGTTACTCTTGGTGGTTGCCGCCACCTAGATGGCTTGGAGCAGCGAAGGAGCTTTGGCACTAGTTGGTGATTGTTCGTGGCTATCTCCGGTGATCTTGTGAGGGGTTCTTGCGCCTTCCCCCGGGAGAATCGCGAAAGGTGACTAGTGGATTGCTCGTGACATTGAGTACCCTCATCTTGTGTTGGTTGTGCGGCACCCAAGTGTGGGTTAGGCATGTGATGCCTATAAGCACGTGAACCTCCAAGTGAGTGAGTCGTCACAACGGGGACTAGCTTGCCGGCAAGCAAGTGAACCTCGGGAGAAAAATTCTTGTGTCAAATTGTCTTCTTGGTATTCTTATTGATTGACACATCGCTTGCCCGGTTCGGTATATCCCGCTACATCCCTTATATCTACTTTTCATAATTTTTACTTGTGTAGCTAGCTTAGTTGTTTTAATTGTAATTAGTTATATCTTGTGCTAGCTAGCTCACTAGACTAGAAGTAGTGACATAGCTCTTGATTGCCAAAGAGATATTAACTCACTAGTATATTGGTAGGTGGCTTGCCTTTTGAGTAGAGCTAGAGCAAAAAGCATATACGCCGTTTAGTTGTCTAACTATATTGCTCTAGTGTTTTGTAGAAATTTTTATTAGGCTATTCACCCCCCTCTAGCCATTTAGGACCTTTCAATGGGCAAACGGTCCCTTATACTCTGAACCAGGACTCACCCCTCGCCGCCCTTAGGAAACCTTGCCGACGCCCGGCGAAACCCAACGAAAACCTGCGACCTGCAAGGTTAGTCGGATAATTGATGGTGCTAGGCAAAAAGAGGGGGCCGACGAAGGGGGCGTTCCCCATTCGGCACACCATAATAAGTGGCACACCAAAATAAGTTTAGCCTGTGTTTTGTTTGGGGACATGGTGAAATGAGATGAACCCAACCCTGTTTTTAGTTATGGGACCGTCCCTCTTATTTGTTTCATTGAGGAGGATGAGATGGTTCATGATATCCGTTTGGTTTGTGGGATTTAGAAATATGGGATGGATGTTGTTTTCTCCCTCCATTAGTCGCTGTTATGAGTGGGACCCATTTGTCATCTAGGACCCACCAGCTTGTCGTATAGTTTCACTTTTTCTTGTCGTATAGTTTCACTTTTTCTTGTCGTATAGTTTCACTTTTTCTTTTTTTGCTTGGCCCTATCTTCTTTCTCCAAGATCTTGTACGAGTCGTCTATGGTTCCTTATCCATGCCGACCAGGAGGAACTCGCCTGCGTGACCGCCCTCGTGCCCCGCAACATCCAAGAGGTGCTCGACCGCGCTACCGTCCCCGCGAAACAAACAGACGGCCTTATCCCTCGTAACGTCGTGTCTTCTCAAATCGTGGCCTAGAGTTCGGAGGCGCTGGCGGCGGCCCGATGCATCGGCAAGTGCAAGGCACGCAGCTGTCGATGT
>JAHUYU010002327.1:0-13093 GCA_030439765.1 Tripidium arundinaceum | reverse complement strand
ATTAGACTTAGACTATGGAGAAAAATTGCATAAACAACTACTATTAAAATGAGAAATCACAACAAGGCACCTCTGCTTTGGCAGGATCACCCCTGTTGTTTTTCTATGTTTATATTTCTATACAGGGTATTACAGGATTGACTTTGATACACTCAACTCTTCATCATTAGAATCAAAGCAGTCAAGAAAGAAGAAGCTAGTCACCAATTGCTGAAGCTATGGCACAAAAGACTCTGCAAGAGTTCTCTGCTCCAAGCATTGAGAATATTCGCACTGGTCCAGTATTCGAAGCTGAAGAAGAAGATCTCGAGTTTGAGCTCAGTCCAAGCCTCATCAATTTGGTGCAAGCTATACAATTCAGCGAAAAGGCAATTGAAGATGCTAGTATGCATTTAGAGGATTTCTTAGAGATTGGAAGCACAATCAATATCGACGGAATCGACCAAGACATCATACTACTTTGCCTCTTTCCATTCTCACTTGAGGGAAGAGCGAGGAAGTGGTTTTACACCAACAAAGAAGATATCAACACTTGGGCGAAATGTTCGAAGGCCTTGCTAGCAAAGTTCTTCCCTATAGGCAAAACAGTTGCCTTAAGAAGAAAGATTATCAGTTTTCAACAGCAGAAGACAGAGACCATTCCAGAAGCATGGGAGCGTTTTCAAGGATACATATCAGATTGTCCCCACCATGGATTGGCCGGATGGTTACTTATGCAGACCTTTTACCATAGATTGACCCAAAAGGCTCGTGAGTACCTAGATGCATCTGCTGGAGGATCATTTTGGAACTTACACTTGGAAAAGCAGAGATATTTATGGACAAGATAGCAGAAAACCAAAGCTGGTCCCAAGATAAAGTTCAATATTGTCACCAAACAGAAGAATCACCCGAAGAATTGCTACAAGCACCAAACACCCAAGAAATGGTAAATAGTTGGTGTCGTAATAATTCTTTCTCATTTCTTGGGTGTTTGGTGCTTGTAGCAATTCTTCGGGTGATTCTTCTGTTTGGTGACAATATTGAACTTTATCTTGGGACCAGCTTTGGTTTTCTGCTATCTTGTCCATAAATATCTCTGCTTTTCCAAGTGTAAGTTCCAAAAATGATCCTCCAGCAGATGCATCTAGGTACTCACGAGCCTTTTGGGTCAATCTATGGTAAAAGGTCTGCATAAGTAACCATCCGGCCAATCCATGGTGGGGACAATCTGATATGTATCCTTGAAAACGCTCCCATGCTTCTGGAATGGTCTCTGTCTTCTGCTGTTGAAAACTGATAATCTTTCTTCTTAAGGCAACTGTTTTGCCTATAGGGAAGAACTTTGCTAGCAAGGCCTTCGAACATTTCGCCCAAGTGTTGATATCTTCTTTGTTGGTGTAAAACCACTTCCTCGCTCTTCCCTCAAGTGAGAATGGAAAGAGGCAAAGTAGTATGATGTCTTGGTCGATTCCGTCGATATTGATTGTGCTTCCAATCTCTAAGAAATCCTCTAAATGCATACTAGCATCTTCAATTGCCTTTTCGCTGAATTGTATAGCTTGCACCAAATTGATGAGGCTTGGACTGAGCTCAAACTCGAGATCTTCTTCTTCAGCTTCGAATACTGGACCAGTGCGAATATTCTCAATGCTTGGAGCAGAGAACTCTTGCAGAGTCTTTTGTGCCATAGCTTCAGCAATTGGTGACTAGCTTCTTCTTTCTTGACTGCTTTGATTCTAATGATGAAGAGTTGAGTGTATCAAAGTCAATCCTGTAATACCCTGTATAGAAATATAAACATAGAAAAACAACAGGGGTGATCCTGCCAAAGCAGAGGTGCCTTGTTGTGATTTCTCATTTTAATAGTAGTTGTTTATGCAATTTTTCTCCATAGTCTAAGTCTAATATTTCATGTGCATATCAATGCTTAACCTTCCTTCCTAAGCTTCCTTTGCCTTTCCCGGCAACGGCGCCAAAAATGCTTGTTGACACTTGCTAACACCACTTGAATACTAGGTTGTCATCCCCAGCATGGCGCTAGAGTGTACTAAGGTATTTATGAATATAAGGGCTCTCTAGAAAATACATTATTCTATCCGCAAGCGCACAGATAAAATACCCATTGTAGCATCTTACCAAGAGAATATCTCCAGGATCGTTATTTATAATTTTGCGAAGAGGCAAACGCTAAAGGCAAGGCTTGCATTATCAAAAGGGTCAAGACTAGAGATGAACTTGCAAAACATGATTACTAATGAGAAACTCACTCACACAGTCACTTGCTTCGGCAGGGGGGTAAGCCATAATGATAATAAAGATATTGAAATATAAGCTCAAGATAAATAACACAGAGATTAGAGATAGACTACTCCACATAAAATGTAAGGTGACGTCGGACTAGCAAGAGAATAACTTCTATGTATGTTCTAATCTACTAAGTCATAATCTACTCTAGCACACATAAAATCATATATAGCATAAAAGTCTCTTCATTCATGTATAAGGAACATTGCTAAAGAAAGCCAGAACATAGCATGACTTACTCCGCAATATACATTCTGCCTGTCCTACTAACGGGGAGTGGACTATATAAGACTCAATAGAACTGTCACTACCACAAACTACCACACCCGGCCAATAGGATACATTTGCAGGTAAATAGCATCTAAGCACCATGCTTACATGTGATCTACCACTCAACTCCCGCGTGACAAGAGCTAAGCGCTTTGCAAACTTATACATAAACTCATTATCAATCATAACCATATCAAATATAGAACTAGAGCAAACTAGGAGCATAATAAATAGAGACATAATGATATTAGAATAAAGTCGTAGAGAAAGATATGAAATAATACCAATCTTTATGACGAAGATCCGAAATCCATAGCACAATTGCTCTACTTCTCTAAATCTATCTAATCAATCCTATAGAACTTGAAGGAATTGGGAGTAGCTATTCTAATTCTCTGGTGGAGAGAAGGATTCTAAACCCTAACTTTGATGGCTTCCTCTAATAATGATTTTTCCTCCTCCCTGGGGGTGGATCGCCTCGGCTTATAGCCCTTTCAAATGAACGTCAGTCGTCGGATCAAACCGACCTTGATCGCACGGTTTTCCTTGATCCTTAGAGGCGGTGGAGTATAATCCGCGAGGTTGGCTCTGATTGGCCATCAGGGCAGGGCGAGCGCCCTAGGGCCTAGGGCGGGCGCCCTGGGCTGGGCCCCGTCTCGCCTCCCATTCGGCCCAATTACTTCAAGTTCTATAGGATTGATTAGATAGATTTAGAGAAGTAGAGCAATTGTGCTATGGATTTCGGATCTTCGTCATAAAGATTGGTATTATTTCATATCTTTCTCTACGACTTTATTCTAATATCATTATGTCTCTATTTATTATGCTCCTAGTTTGCTCTAGTTCTATATTTGATATGGTTATGATTGATAATGAGTTTATGTATAAGTTTGCAAAGCGCTTAGCTCTTGTCACGCGGGAGTTGAGTGGTAGATCACATGTAAGCATGGTGCTTAGATGCTATTTACCTGCAAATGTATCCTATTGGCCGGGTGTGGTAGTTTGTGGTAGTGACAGTTCTATTGAGTCTTATATAGTCCACTCCCCGTTAGTAGGACAGGCAGAATGTATATTGCGGAGTAAGTCATGCTATGTTCTGGCTTTCTTTAGCAATGTTCCTTATACATGAATGAAGAGACTTTTATGCTATATATGATTTTATGTGTGCTAGAGTAGATTATGACTTAGTAGATTAGAACATACATAGAAGTTATTCTCTTGCTAGTCCGACGTCACCTTACATTTTATGTGGAGTAGTCTATCTCTAATCTCTGTGTTATTTATCTTGAGCTTATATTTCAATATCTTTATTATCATTATGGCTTACCCCCTGCCGAAGCAAGTGACTGTGTGAGTGAGTTTCTCATTAGTAATCATGTTTTGCAAGTTCATCTCTAGTCTTGACCCTTTTGATAATGCAAGCCTTGCCTTTAGCGTTTGCCTCTTCGCAAAATTATAAATAACGATCCTGGAGATATTCTCTTGGTAAGATGCTACAATGGGTATTTTATCTGTGCGCTTGCGGATAGAATAATGTATTTTCTAGAGAGCCCTTATATTCATAAATACCTTAGTACACTCTAGCGCCATGCTGGGGATGACAACCTAGTATTCAAGTGGTGTTAGCAAGTGTCAACAAGCATTTTTGGCGCCGTTGCCGGGAAAGGCAAAGGAAGCTTAGGAAGGAAGGTTAAGCATTGATATGCACATGAAATATTAGACTTAGACTATGGAGAAAAATTGCATAAACAACTACTATTAAAATGAGAAATCACAACAAGGCACCTCTGCTTTGGCAGGATCACCCCTGTTGTTTTTCTATGTTTATATTTCTATACAGGGTATTACAGGATTGACTTTGATACACTCAACTCTTCATCATTAGAATCAAAGCAGTCAAGAAAGAAGAAGCTAGTCACCAATTGCTGAAGCTATGGCACAAAAGACTCTGCAAGAGTTCTCTGCTCCAAGCATTGAGAATATTCGCACTGGTCCAGTATTCGAAGCTGAAGAAGAAGATCTCGAGTTTGAGCTCAGTCCAAGCCTCATCAATTTGGTGCAAGCTATACAATTCAGCGAAAAGGCAATTGAAGATGCTAGTATGCATTTAGAGGATTTCTTAGAGATTGGAAGCACAATCAATATCGACGGAATCGACCAAGACATCATACTACTTTGCCTCTTTCCATTCTCACTTGAGGGAAGAGCGAGGAAGTGGTTTTACACCAACAAAGAAGATATCAACACTTGGGCGAAATGTTCGAAGGCCTTGCTAGCAAAGTTCTTCCCTATAGGCAAAACAGTTGCCTTAAGAAGAAAGATTATCAGTTTTCAACAGCAGAAGACAGAGACCATTCCAGAAGCATGGGAGCGTTTTCAAGGATACATATCAGATTGTCCCCACCATGGATTGGCCGGATGGTTACTTATGCAGACCTTTTACCATAGATTGACCCAAAAGGCTCGTGAGTACCTAGATGCATCTGCTGGAGGATCATTTTTGGAACTTACACTTGGAAAAGCAGAGATATTTATGGACAAGATAGCAGAAAACCAAAGCTGGTCCCAAGATAAAGTTCAATATTGTCACCAAACAGAAGAATCACCCGAAGAATTGCTACAAGCACCAAACACCCAAGAAATGAGAAAGAATTATTACGACACCAACTATTTACCATTTCTTGGGTGTTTGGTGCTTGTAGCAATTCTTCGGGTGATTCTTCTGTTTGGTGACAATATTGAACTTTATCTTGGGACCAGCTTTGGTTTTCTGCTATCTTGTCCATAAATATCTCTGCTTTTCCAAGTGTAAGTTCCAAAAATGATCCTCCAGCAGATGCATCTAGGTACTCACGAGCCTTTTGGGTCAATCTATGGTAAAAGGTCTGCATAAGTAACCATCCGGCCAATCCATGGTGGGGACAATCTGATATGTATCCTTGAAAACGCTCCCATGCTTCTGGAATGGTCTCTGTCTTCTGCTGTTGAAAACTGATAATCTTTCTTCTTAAGGCAACTGTTTTGCCTATAGGGAAGAACTTTGCTAGCAAGGCCTTCGAACATTTCGCCCAAGTGTTGATATCTTCTTTGTTGGTGTAAAACCACTTCCTCGCTCTTCCCTCAAGTGAGAATGGAAAGAGGCAAAGTAGTATGATGTCTTGGTCGATTCCGTCGATATTGATTGTGCTTCCAATCTCTAAGAAATCCTCTAAATGCATACTAGCATCTTCAATTGCCTTTTCGCTGAATTGTATAGCTTGCACCAAATTGATGAGGCTTGGACTGAGCTCAAACTCGAGATCTTCTTCTTCAGCTTCGAATACTGGACCAGTGCGAATATTCTCAATGCTTGGAGCAGAGAACTCTTGCAGAGTCTTTTGTGCCATAGCTTCAGCAATTGGTGACTAGCTTCTTCTTTCTTGACTGCTTTGATTCTAATGATGAAGAGTTGAGTGTATCAAAGTCAATCCTGTAATACCCTGTATAGAAATATAAACATAGAAAAACAACAGGGGTGATCCTGCCAAAGCAGAGGTGCCTTGTTGTGATTTCTCATTTTAATAGTAGTTGTTTATGCAATTTTTCTCCATAGTCTAAGTCTAATATTTCATGTGCATATCAATGCTTAACCTTCCTTCCTAAGCTTCCTTTGCCTTTCCCGGCAACGGCGCCAAAAATGCTTGTTGACACTTGCTAACACCACTTGAATACTAGGTTGTCATCCCCAGCATGGCGCTAGAGTGTACTAAGGTATTTATGAATATAAGGGCTCTCTAGAAAATACATTATTCTATCCGCAAGCGCACAGATAAAATACCCATTGTAGCATCTTACCAAGAGAATATCTCCAGGATCGTTATTTATAATTTTGCGAAGAGGCAAACGCTAAAGGCAAGGCTTGCATTATCAAAAGGGTCAAGACTAGAGATGAACTTGCAAAACATGATTACTAATGAGAAACTCACTCACACAGTCACTTGCTTCGGTAGGGGGTAAGCCATAATGATAATAAAGATATTGAAATATAAGCTCAAGATAAATAACACAGAGATTAGAGATAGACTACTCCACATAAAATGTAAGGTGACGTCGGACTAGCAAGAGAATAACTTCTATGTATGTTCTAATCTACTAAGTCATAATCTACTCTAGCACACATAAAATCATATATAGCATAAAAGTCTCTTCATTCATGTATAAGGAACATTGCTAAAGAAAGCCAGAACATAGCATGACTTACTCCGCAATATACATTCTGCCTGTCCTACTAACGGGGAGTGGACTATATAAGACTCAATAGAACTGTCACTACCACAAACTACCACACCCGGCCAATAGGATACATTTGCAGGTAAATAGCATCTAAGCACCATGCTTACATGTGATCTACCACTCAACTCCCGCGTGACAAGAGCTAAGCGCTTTGCAAACTTATACATAAACTCATTATCAATCATAACCATATCAAATATAGAACTAGAGCAAACTAGGAGCATAATAAATAGAGACATAATGATATTAGAATAAAGTCGTAGAGAAAGATATGAAATAATACCAATCTTTATGACGAAGATCCGAAATCCATAGCACAATTGCTCTACTTCTCTAAATCTATCTAATCAATCCTATAGAACTTGAAGTAATTGGGCCGAATGGGAGGCGAGACGGGGCCCAGCCCAGGGCGCCCGCCCTAGGCCCTAGGGCGCTCGCCCTGCCCTGATGGCCAATCAGAGCCAACCTCGCGGATTATACTCCACCGCCTCTAAGGATCAAGGAAAACCGTGCGATCAAGGTCGGTTTGATCCGACGACTGACGTTCATTTGAAAGGGCTATATAAGCCGAGGCGATCCACCCCCAGGGAGGAGGAAAAATCATTATTAGAGGAAGCCATCAAAGTTAGGGGTTTAGAATCCTTCTCTCCACCAGAGAATTAGAATAGCTACTCCCAATTCCTTCAAGTTCTATAGGATTGATTAGATAGATTTAGAGAAGTAGAGCAATTGTGCTATGGATTTCGGATCTTCGTCATAAAGATTGGTATTATTTCATATCTTTCTCTACGACTTTATTCTAATATCATTATGTCTCTATTTATTATGCTCCTAGTTTGCTCTAGTTCTATATTTGATATGGTTATGATTGATAATGAGTTTATGTATAAGTTTGCAAAGCGCTTAGCTCTTGTCACGCGGGAGTTGAGTGGTAGATCACATGTAAGCATGGTGCTTAGATGCTATTTACCTGCAAATGTATCCTATTGGCCGGGTGTGGTAGTTTGTGGTAGTGACAGTTCTATTGAGTCTTATATAGTCCACTCCCCGTTAGTAGGACAGGCAGAATGTATATTGCGGAGTAAGTCATGCTATGTTCTGGCTTTCTTTAGCAATGTTCCTTATACATGAATGAAGAGACTTTTATGCTATATATGATTTTATGTGTGCTAGAGTAGATTATGACTTAGTAGATTAGAACATACATAGAAGTTATTCTCTTGCTAGTCCGACGTCACCTTACATTTTATGTGGAGTAGTCTATCTCTAATCTCTGTGTTATTTATCTTGAGCTTATATTTCAATATCTTTATTATCATTATGGCTTACCCCCTGCCGAAGCAAGTGACTGTGTGAGTGAGTTTCTCATTAGTAATCATGTTTTGCAAGTTCATCTCTAGTCTTGACCCTTTTGATAATGCAAGCCTTGCCTTTAGCGTTTGCCTCTTCGCAAAATTATAAATAACGATCCTGGAGATATTCTCTTGGTAAGATGCTACAATGGGTATTTTATCTGTGCGCTTGTGGATAGAATAATGTATTTTCTAGAGAGCCCTTATATTCATAAATACCTTAGTACACTCTAGCGCCATGCTGGGGATGACAACCTAGTATTCAAGTGGTGTTAGCAAGTGTCAACAAGCATTTTTGGCGCCGTTGCCGGGGAAGGCAAAGGAAGCTTAGGAAGGAAGGTTAAGCATTGATATGCACATGAAATATTAGACTTAGACTATGGAGAAAAATTGCATAAACAGCTACTATTAAAATGAGAAATCACAACAAGGCACCTCTGCTTTGGCAGGATCACCCCTGTTGTTTTTCTATGTTTATATTTCTATACAGGGTATTACAGGATTGACTTTGATACACTCAACTCTTCATCATTAGAATCAAAGCAGTCAAGAAAGAAGAAGCTAGTCACCAATTGCTGAAGCTATGGCACAAAAGACTCTGCAAGAGTTCTCTGCTCCAAGCATTGAGAATATTCGCACTGGTCCAGTATTCGAAGCTGAAGAAGAAGATCTCGAGTTTGAGCTCAGTCCAAGCCTCATCAATTTGGTGCAAGCTATACAATTCAGCAGAAAGGCAATTGAAGATGCTAGTATGCATTTAGAGGATTTCTTAGAGATTGGAAGCACAATCAATATCGACGGAATCGACCAAGACATCATACTACTTCGCCTCTTTCCATTCTCACTTGAGGGAAGAGCGAGGAAGTGGTTCTACACCAACAAAGAAGATATCAACACTTGGGCGAAATGTTCGAAGGCCTTTCTAGCAAAGTTCTTCCCTATAGGCAAAACAGTTGCCTTAAGAAGAAAGATTATCAGTTTTCAACAGCAGAAGACAGAGACCATTCCAGAAGCATGGGAGCGTTTTCAAGGATACATATCAGATTGTCCTCACCATGGATTGGCCGGATGGTTACTTATGCAGACCTTTTACCATAGATTGACCCAAAAGGCTCGTGAGCACCTAGATGCATCTGCTGGAGGATCATTTTTGGAACTTACACTTGGAAAAGCAGAGATATTTATGGACAAGATAGCAGAAAACCAAAGCTGGTCCCAAGATGAAGTTCAACATTGTCACCAAACAGAAGAATCACCCGAAGAAGTACATGCACCATCTTCGGAGGTAAATGCATCGGAAGATTGAAAATGATTTGGAGGTCCAGCTTGGGGGACCCTAAATTCTCAAACCCTCGCCGGGAGGTAAATCGGTATTTATCCATATCCATTAATCTCTTGCATATTTAATTCTTGCATTAATCATGTTTACTTTTAGCATTATTATAAATAAAAGCCCCATATAAATAATTTCTATGGTGTGTAACAACCCATATTGATTAATAAAGTGGAGGCACAAAAAATATGTTTTGCATGATCATTCTTAGTTACTTTTTAATTCTCATTTTTCCTGCATTATAATTGTTTTTATATCAAGTTTCTAGAAGCATGACCCACACCCTTTGGTCCCACATGTCATACACTACACATTATTTCACCCACTCACCAGGGCGCCCGCCCTGCCCCTGCCTCCTTCTATAAATTCTCTCCTCCTGCTGCCTCTCCACACCACACTCATTCAAGAAAACATATGCACACTTGAGTTTCGGTTTCCAGTAGTGTTGTTCTTCCTAGAGAAGAAACAAGGAGAGTGAGAGAGAGGAAGAGAATAGAAGAGAGTAGAGGAAGTTTGTCTCCTCTTGAGAGAAGGAAGAGAAAGTGTAGAGTTTCATCTAGAAGCTAAATTGCAAAAACCCGATCATGATAACCTTGTTCTTTCACATGAGTTTTTATCCAATGAACCACATGATGCTACTAACAATGTTGTTAAGATTGATATAGCCACATCATGTGATGACTTGATTGTTGAGAGCATTGAGCAAGGTTCTAGTAGCAAAGGTAAGCAAGTGGTTGTGGCCAAGAACTATGATGACTATGTCAAGATCAAGAAAGAGAATGAGCAGCTTAAGAAGGATCTTGAGAAGCTATCAACCAATAATACAATTGTCATAGAGACACAAGATGGTGATATGATATGGCTGTTGACATTGAGATGCTTAGAGAAGAAAATAGGAGACTCAAGATGGAGAAGAATCATCTTGCCACTGGGTTGCAAAAGTTCACAAGAGGCCAATATCTTCAAAGTGAGCTACTCATGAACACCGTGATGAAGATGGACAAGATTGGTATTGGGTTCTTGTCAAACAAGGAGAAGAAAGCTAAAGCTCAACATCAACAACAAGACAAGCCAAAGCCAAACCCAAAGAGATGCTTTGAGTGTGGACAAGAAGGTCACTTTGCTCAGGAGTGTGAAACTCCACCACCCACACCCTTGCCAAAGAATGCTAGACCCTTTGCCTTCAATGCTCACTACATGCTTAACAAAGATACAAGTGGAAAGCTCAAGGTCATGTTCTTGGGTCCACCAAACAAGAATAGGCTTAAGCAAATTTGGGTTGCTAAGTCACTAGTTGAGAAAGTCAAGGGCCCTCATCAAGTTTGGGTCCCTAAACAACAAGCTTGATCTCTTGTGTGTGTAGGTGAACTACAAGACCGGTGGAAGTCATTGGGTTATTGATAGTGGTTACACACAACATATGACTGGTGATCCTCGTATGTTCACCTCACTAGATGAAGATGTGGATGATCATGAAAGAATTATATTTGGAGATAATTCAAAGGGCAAAGTCAAAGGGTTGGGCAAAGTTGCAATATCAAATGATCACTCAATTTCAAATGTGCTTCTTGTTGCTTCATTGAGTTTAAACTTGCTATCCGTTGGGCAATTGTGTGATCTTGGCTTTCAATGCTTATTCACTGAGAAAGAAGTTGTTGTGTCAAAGAAGGATGATGATCAAGTCATATTCAAAGGGTTTAGATACAACAACCTATATCTAGTGGATTTCACCTCCGAACATGCTAACTTGAAAACATGCCTATTCACCAAGACATCACTTGGGTGGCTATGGCATAGATGGCTTGCTCATGTGGGAATGAGTACACTCAAGAATCTATTGAAGAAAGAGATGGTTAGAGGTTTGAAAGATGTTGTGTTTGAGAAGGACAAGCTTTGTAATGCATGTTAAGCCGGCAAGCTGTTGACGGTCGTTAAGTATCAATTTCTATGTGTCAACAAGAACTATGTGTATTGCGGAGTAAGTCATGCTATGTTCTGGCTTTCTTTAGCAATGTTCCTTATACATGAATGAAGAGACTTTTATGCTATATATGATTTTATGTGTGCTAGAGTAGATTATGACTTAGTAGATTAGAACATACATAGAAGTTATTCTCTTGCTAGTCCGACGTCACCTTACATTTTATGTGGAGTAGTCTATCTCAAATCTCTGTGTTATTTATCTTGAGCTTATATTTCAATATCTTTATTATCATTATGGCTTACCCCCTGCCAAAGCAGAGGTGCCTTGTTGTGATTTCTCATTTTAATAGTAGCTGTTTATGCAATTTTTCTCCATAGTCTAAGTCTAATATTTCATGTGCATATCAATGCTTAACCTTCCTTCCTAAGCTTCCTTTGCCTTCCCCGGCAACGGCGCCAAAAATGCTTGTTGACACTTGCTAACACCACTTGAATACTAGGTTGTCATCCCCAGCATGGCGCTAGAGTGTACTAAGGTATTTATGAATATAAGGGCTCTCTAGAAAATACATTATTCTATCCACAAGCGCACAGATAAAATACCCATTGTAGCATCTTACCAAGAGAATATCTCCAGGATCGTTATTTATAATTTTGCGAAGAGGCAAACGCTAAAGGCAAGGCTTGCATTATCAAAAGGGTCAAGACTAGAGATGAACTTGCAAAACATGATTACTAATGAGAAACTCACTCACACAGTCACTTGCTTCGGCAGGGGGTAAGCCATAATGATAATAAAGATATTGAAATATAAGCTCAAGATAAATAACACAGAGATTTGAGATAGACTACTCCACATAAAATGTAAGGTGACGTCGGACTAGCAAGAGAATAACTTCTATGTATGTTCTAATCTACTAAGTCATAATCTACTCTAGCACACATAAAATCATATATAGCATAAAAGTCTCTTCATTCATGTATAAGGAACATTGCTAAAGAAAGCCAGAACATAGCATGACTTACTCCGCAATACACATAGTTCTTGTTGACACATAGAAATTGATACTTAACGACCGTCAACAGCTTGCCGGCTTAACATGCATTACAAAGCTTGTCCTTCTCAAACACAACATCTTTCAAACCTCTAACCATCTCTTTCTTCAATAGATTCTTGAGTGTACTCATTCCCACATGAGCAAGCCATCTATGCCATAGCCACCCAAGTGATGTCTTGGTGAATAGGCATGTTTTCAAGTTAGCATGTTCGGAGGTGAAATCCACTAGATATAGGTTGTTGTATCTAAACCCTTTGAATATGACTTGATCATCATCCTTCTTTGACACAACAACTTCTTTCTCAGTGAATAAGCATTGAAAGCCAAGATCACACAATTGCCCAACGGATAGCAAGTTTAAACTCAATGAAGCAACAAGAAGCACATTTGAAATTGAGTGATCATTTGATATTGCAACTTTGCCCAACCCTTTGCCTTCAATGCTCACTACATGCTTAACAAAGATACAAGTGGAAAGCTCAAGGTCATGTTCTTGGGTCCACCAAACAAGAATAGGCTTAAGCAAATTTGGGTTGCTAAGTCACTAGTTGAGAAAGTCAAGGGCCCTCATCAAGTTTGGGTCCCTAAACAACAAGAAT
>JAHUYU010002175.1:0-18743 GCA_030439765.1 Tripidium arundinaceum | reverse complement strand
TCTCAATCAATACAGGGTAAGTGTCACATAAAATATAGATAAAATATGAATAGTGACAAAAGATAAATAACTGATCAGCATAACTAGCCACATAAAATAATGATAAGCACCTCAACAGATATTCTAGCAAGACATTAGCATGGTACTAGGATGAACTACAAGAATATTTCCTAAGTCATTCTAACTATAAAGTCTAGCATATCATAATTAGTGCAATTATACTTGGCAATCATTGCAAGACAAGAAGATTACGCTCATGCATAGTGAGATTACTAAGAAAGATGAGAAACATAGCAATCATTTCCCCGTAATAATTCTGCTCTGCTTGTCCTATACACGGGAGGAGGACTATATAAGGCTCAACGGCGATGTCATTCCCGCGAACTACCTCACGATCCGGCATATAGGGTACAATCGCAGATAAATACGGTATAGGCACCATGCCTACACAATATCTATCATTTACCCATTGATCTGATGGATAAACGCTATACGATCCTAAACATGTATATAATTCCAATCTAACTAAGCCAAGCATATAATCATGATAAACTAAGAACGATATAATTGAGAACATAATCAAATAGAGCCACCACATCAACTAGATCTCTAGTTTAGAATTAGCTACATAGGATTAGAAACTAGAAGGAGTCAATCTTCGATTGGTTTCCGGATCTGTCAAGAGGATTCATGGTAATTTCTCTATTTGTTCTTCATTGTTCATCTTTGTTCTTCATTATATGAATATGACTTTGCTCTATTTCATTATATTGATTATGACTTTGCTCTATTTGATTATGTTCTCAATTATATCGTTCTTAGTTTATCATGATTATATGCTTGGCTTAGTTAGATTGGAATTATATACATGTTTAGGATCGTATAGCGTTTATCCATCAGATCAATGGGTAAATGATAGATATTGTGTAGGCATGGTGCCTATACCGTATTTATCTGCGATTGTACCCTATATGCCGGATCGTGAGGTAGTTCGCGGGAATGACATCGCCGTTGAGCCTTATATAGTCCTCCTCCGTGTATAGGACAAGCAGAGCAGAATTATTACGGGGAAATGATTGCTATGTTTCTCATCTTTCTTAGTAATCTCACTATGCATGAGCGTAATCTTCTTGTCTTGCAATGATTGCCAAGTATAATTGCACTAATTATGATATGCTAGACTTTATAGTTAGAATGACTTAGGAAATATTCTTGTAGTTCATCCTAGTACCATGCTAATGTCTTGCTAGAATATCTGTTGAGGTGCTTATCATTATTTTATGTGGCTAGTTATGCTGATCAGTTATTTATCTTTTGTCACTATTCATATTTTATCTATATTTTATGTGACACTTACCCTGTATTGATTGAGATAGATGAACATCCTCTATTACACATGCAATGATACTCATTCCTCATTCATTTCCACCACCATCATTAGTAAATCCCTTCCCAGTGGTAAAAATATAAATAACGATACCTGGAATACTCCTGGTTAAAATGCTACATCGGTATTATCTGTGCGCTTGCAGATACCCATTTATTTATTTAGTAGAAGAGCAAATGCATATTTCAATACCGCGTCTCTCATGTCATGCTGGGGATGAAAACTTGGCTTAAGTGGCATGAGAGATAGGTTTGGCATTTTTGGCGCCGTTATCATTTTTGGTAATGACGTTAAGAATACCCAACAGCGGCCTCCTTGCCCCTCATGCCGTGGAAGGCGCTTAGTTGGCAAGAGCGGGACCAAGCACCGTCTGGCGGCACACAGGGTTCGGCAGTCCCCTTGGTGGGGCGGGCTGCCGGCAAGCCACAGGGGTCCTCCGCCGAGGAGGGACAAAAGGAGCAGGCCGCCCGTGTCCCGTCGCTGACTGCCTCCGCGGCGTCTGCTGGGGGGATCCTTGGTGGAGATCCCGGAGGCAAAGGCGGAAGTGTCGGCGCCGACGGGGACGCCTCGGCCGGAGCTTCCAGGGGCGTCAGACCCGGCGAAGGAGGAGAGTCTGGATGCCGCCGTCGGGACGGACACCGCGCCACGGATTCTTCTGGTCCGACCGGGGGCCACCGCCGGAGGCGGTGCCCGAACAGAGGAGGTGGCGTCGGGAGGCGCCGAGATCGTAGAGGTGGAGGAAGGGCTGACGCCTGGCAGAGAGGCGTCGGGAGTAGTCGACGCGACCCGACCCGCTCCCGCCGCGGGGTCGGGGGCGATCGAGCTGGTGGGAAGAAACCCCAATGAGTGGGGCGGCCCACGGCTCACTTGGGCGGATCGGGAGAATCCCGAAGACCCTGTTTTCGTGCTGGATGACGCTGCGGAACAGGGGCACTAGAACCGGGTGCAGGCGGGGCTTCAAAACTTCTCCGTGTCCCTGACCGCCGCGCTGTCCGCACTCCACGAAGACGTGGCTCCGGCCGGCCAGGTAAGTCGTGCTGGGCGTGTTGAACTTTTGGTTGCCGCTTTCTTCTCCATCTTAGCTCTCATTTTTAACGTAACTCCGCGTGCAGGCGCTTTACGACTGCGGCCGGGAAAAGTCTGAGTTCCTCCGCCGTGAGCGAGGGGCGTGGGGGCGCCTCGCGACGGAAGCGCAGAAAGCCGCCGTAGCAGAGGAATGGCTTGCCGAGGCTCGGCAGAGGGTGGTCGTGCTTGGCGACGAGCTGGCGGGCCTCCGCGTCCAGCATCGGGAAGCTGTCGCGGATGCCGAAGAAGCGGGGAGGAAGCTGAACGACGTCCTCGAACGCTCCCACAAGGACGAGGAGGAAATCCGTCGGTTGAAGGCCGACCGCGACAAGTTGGCGGAAACCGTCGATCGGATCTGCTCCGAGCGTGACAATGAGTCAGCTCGGAAGGCGAAGGCCGAGCAGATGGTTGCCCAGCTTGTCGCGGAGGGGACAAAAACGAGATCCGAAGTCGAAGGGCTTTGGATCGCAGTAGGCTAAGGAGTCGATCGGGAGAACGCCATGCACCAAGAGATAGAAGGTACGGTCTAGTCTTCCCTCGTGGCGCTTCCCTCCCGGGGCCTGTTTCTTACCTTCGGTGGTGAACAGGGCTGGAGAAAAAACTTGCTGGAACGGAGACGGAGTTGGTGTCGACGCGGGAGGTCTTGGAGGGGGAGAGGCGCGAACACTCCGCCCTTTGGCGAGCCGTGGGGTCGGCGTGCGACGCCTTCGGGGTCGGTCGGGTGGACCCTGAGCCGAGCTCGCTGAGAGGGCGCCTCGGTGGGGTCTTCGAGCGGGCTCGGACCCTCGTCCGGGAGTTGTTGCACCTCGGGGTGCGGCGGGCGTTCGGGGTCTTCAGGTCTCACTATGCGGAGATCGACGTGGAGGCCCTCAGCGAAGGCTATGTCGATGCCCCCGAGGCGCAGCTCAACGCGATTGACGAGGAGGTGTTGGCGCCGGCGACGACCTTGGCAGCCTTCTTTGAAGACGATATCGTCCGTCCTCCGTTTGAGCTGTAAAAGAAGATGTCGGGCGAGGCGCCCTTGTAATGAATTTGTGTAAGATAATGGATAAAGTTCGTAGCCCTCGGGGCTTTTTTAATAGGCTTGTGTTCATTTTCTAATGTGTGAAATTTTTGATGTTTACCACTCGATTCTTGTACTGCGTTTTAAGTTTCTGCGGTGTTTTTAGAAGCGTGAGTTCGGTTCCTTAGGCCGGGATCAGTGAGTAAAGGCACCGTAACCGCCGAGGTGTAGGTTTCTCGCTGTCCGACCGATCTGGCCCGAGGGGCTCTCGTACCTCAAAAATGGTCGTTCTCCTTAAACGTTTTCGGAGGGACCGGGTGTGAAACAAAAAGTTTTTAAATAATGAGGGGTTACCCCCTCTGACCCCTTTCCCAGCCCCCGAGGGGGACGCGGCGCTAGGTCGAGCTAGGGTCGGGTTCCACTTAGAGTTGGAAGAAAGTGGCCAGTGTTTCTATATTTCGAACAAGAAAACACGTATATAGAGAGCTTGGAAATCTAAGGATAGAAACGATGTAGCTGTTCGATGTTCCAAGTGTTGGTGAAGATCCTTCCGTCTGAGGTGGCTAGCTTGTAAGTGCCGGGTCGGAGGACTTCCGCGATGACGAACGGGTCTTCCCAGGGTGGGGTCAGCTTGTGCCGGCCCGTGTTGCTTTGTTTGAGTCGAAGCACCAAGTCTCCGATGCTGAATCCCCGATCCTGGACTCGGCGCCCGTGGTATCGTCGTAAGGCTTGCTGATATTTAGCAGAGTGAAGCAGGGCGATTTCACGCGCTTCCTCGAGTTGGTCCACGGCGTTTTCAAGTGATGACTGGTTGTCTTGCTCATCATACACTCTGACCCTCGGCGCCCCATATTCTAAGTCGGTGGGGAGGATGGCCTCGGATCTGTAAACCATGAAGAAGGGCGTGAAGCCTGTCGCTCGGCTCGGGGTTGTCCTCAAGCTCCAAAGGACCGCGGGGAGTTCCGCGACCCAACGGCCGAACTTGTTCATCCGGTTGAAGATCCTTGGTTTGAGGCCTTGCAAGATCATGCCGTTAGCGCGTTCGACCTGCCCGTTCTTTTGGGGGTGCGCCACGGCTACCCAGTCCACGCGGACATGGTGATCATCGCAGAACTCAAGTAAATTTCTTGCCGATGAACTGCGTGCCGTTATCGATGATAATGGAGTTCGGGACCCCGAAGCGGTGGATAATGTCGGTGAAAAATAGCACCTCCTGCTCGGATTTGATTTGTGCGATCGGCCGGGCCTCGATCCATTTTGAAAACTTGTCAATGACGACAAGCAGGTGGGTGAAGCCCCCGGGCGCCTTCTGGAGGGGCCCGACAAGGTCCAGGCCCCAGACGGCGAATGGCCATGTGATCGGGATTGTTTGGAGTGCCTGGGCCGGCAAGTGGATTCGCCGAGCGTAGTATTGGCACCCTTCGCAGGAGCGTACTACCTCAGTAGCGTCGGCAATCGCGGTAGGCCAGTAGAAGCCTTGCCGGAATGCGTTCCCGACAAGGGTACGTGGGGTGGCGTGGTGGCCGCAGGTGCCCCCATGGATGTCCTTGAGCAGCTCCCTCCCTTGCTCGGTGGGGATGCAGCGCTGCAAGACCCTCGTGGGGCTTCGTTTGTACAGCTCTCGATCCATCAGGACAAACGGCTTGGCTCGGCGCGCGATGCGTCGGGCCTCGGTCCTGCCGGCGCGGAGTGCTCCGCGAATGAGGCAGTCGAGGTACGGGATGCGCCAATCTGGCAAGGGGTCGGGCCTTGCCGTTTGGTCGTCATCGATCTCCATGACTTCTGGGTCGGGAGGTGTCGGGGTCGGGCCAACCTCCGAGGCCGAGACAGGTGGCTCGTTGCCATCCTATGCCGAGTCCTTATATGTGACCGAGGGCTTGTACAGATCACTGGCGAAGACCCCACCGAGAGGGGGCTCCCTGCCGGATGCGAGTTTCGCAAGCTCATCTGCTGCCTCGTTGAAACGTCTTGCGACGTGGTTGAGTTCGAGGCCGTCGAACTTACCCTCCAAGAGACGGACCGCTTGGTAGTACACCGTCATCCTGGGATCGTGGCAGTTTGACTCCTTCATAACCTGGTCTACGACCAGCTGCGAGTCACCTCGGACGTCCAGCCGTCGGATTCCGAGCTCGGTTGCAATGTGTACCCCGTTAACGAGCGCTTCATACTCGGCCGCATTGTTAGAAACGGGAAAGTGGATGCGGATCATGTACCTCAGCCGTACGCCGAGGGGTGAGACGAAGACAAGTCCTGCTCCCACCCCGCTTTTCATCAGTGATCCGTCGAAGTACATGTTCCAGTACTCCTGGTTCACCGGGGCCGGTGGCAACTGGGTCTCGGTCCACTCAGCCACGAAATCCGCCAACACCTGTGACTTGACGGCTGTTCGTGGGGCGTAGGTGATACCCTCTCCCATCAGCTCGGTCGCCCATTTAGTGATCCTCCTCGTCGTGTCTTGGCTCTGGATCACTTCCCCGAGGGGGAAAGTGGACACAACTGTGATGGGGTGTGAGCCAAAATAGTGACGCAGTTTTCTCCAGGTGATGAGGACTGCGTATAGGAGTTTCTGGATTTGAGGGTAGCACGTCTTGGTGTCGGTGTTGGCATTTCTTAGCGTCGTCACCAAGAATAGAGATAGGACCCATCCCCGGCAACGGCGCCAGAAATGCCTGTTAGCATTTCTTAGCGTCGTCACCAAGAATAGAGGTAGGATCCATCCCCGGCAACGGCGCCAGAAATGCCTGTTGGCATTTCCTAGCATCACTGCCAGAAAAGGCAATGACACTAGAGAATGTCAACCGGTAAATCTTAACGATTACAGATTTAACTCCGCAAGCGCACGGAAATACCGTTGTAGCATTTCACCCGGAAGTATTTCAGGGTATCGTTATTTATATTTTCCCAAAGGAAGGCATGGTGTAAAGAGTCTAGTATGGATATGAACAAGATAACATGATTGCAAAGATGAACCAAATGCTTATGGCAGGGGTAAACATGATAGTTTTGGGATAGTGTGACACACACTCGAGTCTAACACCTGAGCAGAGAAAGAAGGAAGAAGGACTAAAGAATAAAAGAAAAAAAAAGAGAGAAAACAATGGGCACTTCGATGCCCGCCCCGAGAGAAAATAATGGGTACCTCGATACCCGCTAGTGAGAATAAGATAGCCCATACTCTCAGAAACACTTTCAAAAGAAAGAGTCATCATAAAAGGAGTGCAAAAATAACATATGATCCATCTCCACACACTTGCACGTCTTGATCAAAGTGTATGACTTGCATCTCCTTGTGGTCTGGTTTTTGACTTAGTAAAATATGTGATGCAAGTATGCCTCATTTTTATACCTACCTAAAACTCCACTCAAAAGCCTTAGTGGTAGGTTATAAAAAAGAAGGCAACATACCAAATGCCTTGGTAAGGTTTCATACACATTGAGCGATCGAGAGAATCATTTGAGGAACTTACTTTTGTTTTACAAAATTCATAAAACCTCCGGATAGATGGTTAATCAAAGAATGAATGATTGGTGATTCTGTTCTAACCATTCTATCTTGCAACCACCCAAGAACTTGGAAAAGCTATACGCCCCACAGGGATCAAGGTAAAGGGTGGATTAAAATGCCAACTTATTTGAATTACGGAAGAATACTTTGTTATAAACATGGCACTTGTGAATTATAACGGCATAGTAGCAATTCCTGATCATCAACCAAGTACTTAGCTATTTGCTCGGGACGAGCAAAGGTTAAGCTTGGGGGATTTGTTGGCGGTCACTAACGACCATATCCGACCGCCAATTATAGTCCAAAAAGCAGGAGAAATAAACATACTTTTGACACATATGCTTTCACTATTGACAAAGTTCCACTTGTATTGGAAGCTTATTATTTTGCAGAGACTATACCAAAATACAGTGGAACAAGAATCAAAATACGCCAACAGAGAAAGCGTAACGCAAATCATATACCAAGGAGTCAAGCAAAGGCCCACCTTCGTGCAAAATTTGGGCCGAACACCTACGTGGAGGCAACCCTGGTCCAACCAAAAGCCCACCAGAGAAAGGCGGTGGCGAGAGGAGCGGGCCAGGGTGCGGCCGCACCCAGGGTGCGGCCGCACCGCCACTGGCTCCCCTCGGGCCCACCTTTCTCTGGCGGTTGCATGCCGACATGTAGAGGCGGTGTAGGCTAGTTTCCTATTTTATAGCACCCCAAACCGACCTCCTTTATGTATAAAAGGAGGGGTAGTGCTCTCTTTACACACACACCACCTTGAGTCAACACAATCTTGAGCACACCTCTCTAGTTTTTACTTTTTCCTTAGTAGTGCTAGAGCAAGGCAAAGCTACCTTTGAGGGCTTGACTCCTTGGAGAAGAATCTTGGTATGAATAAAATGAATCATTTCTCCAAAGTCTTGTCTTCACTTTATCGATATAGTTATGCAAGTAAACTAGAGTATAGTTCTCATGATATTATCTTGATATATGAGCTACTCTATAGTTTATATGTCATGATGTTGCCATGTAGAACTTTATGCTTAAACATTCATATCATGTTTATGATAAGAAATAGAGTTAAGTTGAGGTGGCGGTTCATCGTGCTTTCGGGTGTGCCCAAGCTTCTTACCCGTCGATCCGTAGGGTCGGGGACCCGAGGGGGCTTGGGTAGTTTCTCTATACGCGAGCATGGTGCTCGGGTATATAGAAACAGGTGAATGCATTTCATGCTCCACGGTTGAGGGGTAGGCGGCAGGTGGTGACAGCCCTGTCCGTCCTTCGTAATCCCCCACGTTCGGGTATGGTGTAGGAGTACGTAAATTGTCACATGAGGTTGCTGGCAGACCAGTACTCGGTGGCCTCCCGACCTATCTCACACTTAGCGCTAGTTCTTACTCATGTACAATGTATGATTACTTACTATTCTTTGCATAGCTGTATCAAGGATATGCCTGCTCTCATAGATTTATTCTTTTATTCTTTAGTCCTTCTTCCTTCTTTCTCTGCTCAGGTGTTAGACTCGAGTGTGTGTCACACTATCCCAAAACTATCATGTTTACCCCTGCCATAAGCATTTGGTTCATCTTTGCAATCATGTTATCTTGTTCATATCCATACTAGACTCTTTACACCATGCCTTCCTTTGGGAAAATATAAATAACGATACCCTGAAATACTTCCGGGTGAAATGCTACAACGGTATTTCCGTGCGCTTGCGGAGTTAAATCTGTAATCGTTAAGATTTACCGGTTGACATTCTCTAGTGTCATTGCCTTTTCTGGCAGTGATGCTAGGAAATGCCAACAGGCATTTCTGGCGCCGTTGCCGGGGATGGATCCTACCTCTATTCTTGGTGACGACGCTAAGAAATGCTAACAGGCATTTCTGGCGCCGTTGCCGGGGATGGGTCCTATCTCTATTCTTGGTGACGACGCTAAGAAATGCCAACACCGACACCAAGACGTGCTACCCTCAAATCCAGAAACTCCTATACGCAGTCCTCATCACCTGGAGAAAACTGCGTCACTATTTTGGCTCACACCCCATCACAGTTGTGTCCACTTTCCCCCTCGGGGAAGTGATCCAGAGCCAAGACACGACGAGGAGGATCACTAAATGGGCGACCGAGCTGATGGGAGAGGGTATCACCTACGCCCCACGAACAGCCGTCAAGTCACAGGTGTTGGCGGATTTCGTGGCTGAGTGGACCGAGACCCAGTTGCCACCGGCCCCGGTGAACCAGGAGTACTGGAACATGTACTTCGACGGATCACTGATGAAAAGCGGGGTGGGAGCAGGACTTGTCTTCGTCTCACCCCTCGGCGTACGGCTGAGGTACATGATCCGCATCCACTTTCCCGTTTCTAACAATGCGGCCGAGTATGAAGCGCTCGTTAACGGGGTACACATTGCAACCGAGCTCGGAATCCGACGGCTGGACGTCCGAGGTGACTCGCAGCTGGTCGTAGACCAGGTTATGAAGGAGTCAAACTGCCACGATCCCAGGATGACGGTGTACTACCAAGCGGTCCGTCTCTTGGAGGGTAAGTTCGACGGCCTCGAACTCAACCACGTCGCAAGACGTTTCAACGAGGCAGCAGATGAGCTTGCGAAACTCGCATCCGGCAGGGAGCCCCCTCTCGGTGGGGTCTTCGCCAGTGATCTGTACAAGCCCTCGGTCACATATAAGGACTCGGCATAGGATGGCAACGAGCCACCTGTCTCGGCCTCGGAGGTTGGCCCGACCCCGACACCTCCCGACCCAGAAGTCATGGAGATCGATGACGACCAAACGGCAAGGCCCGACCCCTTGCCAGATTGGCGCATCCCGTACCTCGACTGCCTCATTCGCGGAGCACTCCGCGCCGGCAGGACCGAGGCCCGACGCATCGCGCGCCGAGCCAAGCCGTTTGTCCTGATGGATCGAGAGCTGTACAAACGAAGCCCCACGAGGGTCTTGCAGCGCTGCATCCCCACCGAGCAAGGGAGGGAGCTGCTCAAGGACATCCATGGGGGCACCTGCGGCCACCACGCCACCCCACGTACCCTTGTCGGGAACGCATTCCGGCAAGGCTTCTACTGGCCTACCGCGATTGCCGACGCTACTGAGGTAGTACGCTCCTGCGAAGGGTGCCAATACTACGCTCGGCGAATCCACTTGCCGGCCCAGGCACTCCAAACAATCCCGATCACATGGCCATTCGCCGTCTGGGGCCTGGACCTTGTCGGGCCCCTCCAGAAGGCGCCCGGGGGCTTCACCCACCTGCTTGTCGTCATTGACAAGTTTTCAAAATGGATCGAGGCCCGGCCGATCGCACAAATCAAATCCGAGCAGGAGGTGCTATTTTTCACCGACATTATCCACCGCTTCGGGGTCCCGAACTCCATTATCATCGATAACGGCACGCAGTTCATCGGCAAGAAATTTACTTGAGTTCTGCGATGATCACCATGTCCGCGTGGACTGGGTAGCCGTGGCGCACCCCCAAAAGAACGGGCAGGTCGAACGCGCTAACGGCATGATCTTGCAAGGCCTCAAACCAAGGATCTTCAACCGGATGAACAAGTTCGGCCGTTGGGTCGCGGAACTCCCCGCGGTCCTTTGGAGCTTGAGGACAACCCCGAGCCGAGCGACAGGCTTCACGCCCTTCTTCATGGTTTACAGATCCGAGGCCATCCTCCCCACCGACTTAGAATATGGGGCGCCGAGGGTCAGAGTGTATGATGAGCAAGACAACCAGTCATCACTTGAAAACGCCGTGGACCAACTCGAGGAAGCGCGTGAAATCGCCCTGCTTCACTCTGCTAAATATCAGCAAGCCTTACGACGATACCACGGGCGCCGAGTCCAGGATCGGGGATTCAGCATCGGAGACTTGGTGCTTCGACTCAAACAAAGCAACACGGGCCGGCACAAGCTGACCCCACCCTGGGAAGACCCGTTCGTCATCGCGGAAGTCCTCCGACCCGGCACTTACAAGCTAGCCACCTCAGACGGAAGGATCTTCACCAACACTTGGAACATCGAACAGCTACATCGTTTCTATCCTTAGATTTCCAAGCTCTCTATATACGTGTTTTCTTGTTCGAAATATAGAAACACTGGCCACTTTCTTCCAACTCTAAGTGGAACCCGACCCTAGCTCGACCTAGCGCCGCGTCCCCCTCGGGGGCTGGGAAAGGGGTCAGAGGGGGTAACCCCTCATTATTTAAAAACTTTTTGTTTCACACCCGGTCCCTCCGAAAACGTTTAAGGAGAACGACCATTTTTGAGGTACGAGAGCCCCTCGGGCCAGATCGGTCGGACAGCGAGAAACCTACACCTCGGCGGTTACGGTGCCTTTACTCACTGATCCCGGCCTAAGGAACCGAACTCACGCTTCTAAAAACACCGCAGAAACTTAAAACGCAGTACAAGAATCGAGTGGTAAACATCAAAAATTTCACACATTAGAAAATGAACACAAGCCTATTAAAAAAGCCCCGAGGGCTACGAACTTTATCCATTATCTTACACAAATTCATTACAAGGGCGCCTCGCCCGACATCTTCTTTTACAGCTCAAACGGAGGACGGACGATATCGTCTTCAAAGAAGGCTGCCAAGGTCGTCGCCGGCGCCAACACCTCCTCGTCAATCGCGTTGAGCTGCGCCTCGGGGGCATCGACATAGCCTTCGCTGAGGGCCTCCACGTCGATCTCCGCATAGTGAGACCTGAAGACCCCGAACGCCCGCCGCACCCCGAGGTGCAACAACTCCCGGACGAGGGTCCGAGCCCGCTCGAAGACCCCACCGAGGCGCCCTCTCAGCGAGCTCGGCTCAGGGTCCACCCGACCGACCCCGAAGGCGTCGCACGCCGACCCCACGGCTCGCCAAAGGGCGGAGTGTTCGCGCCTCTCCCCCTCCAAGACCTCCCGCGTCGACACCAACTCCGTCTCCGTTCCAGCAAGTTTTTTCTCCAGCCCTGTTCACCACCGAAGGTAAGAAACAGGCCCCGGGAGGGAAGCGCCACGAGGGAAGACTAGACCGTACCTTCTATCTCTTGGTGCATGGCGTTCTCCCGATCGACTCCTTAGCCTACTGCGATCCAAAGCCCTTCGACTTCGGATCTCGTTTTTGTCCCCTCCGCGACAAGCTGGGCAACCATCTGCTCGGCCTTCGCCTTCCGAGCTGACTCATTGTCACGCTCGGAGCAGATCCGATCGACGGTTTCCGCCAACTTGTCGCGGTCGGCCTTCAACCGACGGATTTCCTCCTCGTCCTTGTGGGAGCGTTCGAGGACGTCGTTCAGCTTCCTCCCCGCTTCTTCGGCATCCGCGACAGCTTCCCGATGCTGGACGCGGAGGCCCGCCAGCTCGTCGCCAAGCACGACCACCCTCTGCCGAGCCTCGGCAAGCCATTCCTCTGCTACGGCGGCTTTCTGCGCTTCCGTCGCGAGGCGCCCCCACGCCCCTCGCTCACGGCGGAGGAACTCAGACTTTTCCCGGCCGCAGTCGTAAAGCGCCTGCACGCGGAGTTACGTTAAAAATGAGAGCTAAGATGGAGAAGAAAGCGGCAACCAAAAGTTCAACACGCCCAGCACGACTTACCTGGCCGGCCGGAGCCACGTCTTCGTGGAGTGCGGACAGCGCGGCGGTCAGGGACACGGAGAAGTTTTGAAGCCCCGCCTGCACCCGGTTCTAGTGCCCCTGTTCCGCAGCGTCATCCAGCACGAAAACAGGGTCTTCGGGATTCTCCCGATCCGCCCAAGTGAGCCGTGGGCCGCCCCACTCATTGGGGTTTCTTCCCACCAGCTCGATCGCCCCCGACCCCGCGGCGGGAGCGGGTCGGGTCGCGTCGACTACTCCCGACGCCTCTCTGCCAGGCGTCAGCCCTTCCTCCACCTCTACGATCTCGGCGCCTCCCGACGCCACCTCCTCTGTTCGGGCACCGCCTCCGGCGGTGGCCCCCGGTCGGACCAGAAGAATCCGTGGCGCGGTGTCCGTCCCGACGGCGGCATCCAGACTCTCCTCCTTCGCCGGGTCTGACGCCCCTGGAAGCTCCGGCCGAGGCGTCCCCGTCGGCGCCGACACTTCCGCCTTTGCCTCCGGGATCTCCACCAAGGATCCCCCCAGCAGACGCCGCGGAGGCAGTCAGCGACGGGACACGGGCGGCCTGCTCCTTTTGTCCCTCCTCGGCGGAGGACCCCTGTGGCTTGCCGGCAGCCCGCCCCACCAAGGGGACTGCCGAACCCTGTGTGCCGCCAGACGGTGCTTGGTCCCGCTCTTGCCAACTAAGCGCCTTCCACGGCATGAGGGGCAAGGAGGCCGCTGTTGGGTATTCTTAACGTCATTACCAAAAATGATAACGGCGCCAAAAATGCCAAACCTATCTCTCATGCCACTTAAGCCAAGTTTTCATCCCCAGCATGACATGAGAGACGCGGTATTGAAATATGCATTTGCTCTTCTACTAAATAAATAAATGGGTATCTGCAAGCGCACAGATAATACCGATGTAGCATTTTAACCAGGAGTATTCCAGGTATCGTTATTTATATTTTTACCACTGGGAAGGGATTTACTAATGATGGTGGTGGAAATGAATGAGGAATGAGTATCATTGCATGTGTAATAGAGGATGTTCATCTATCTCAATCAATACAGGGTAAGTGTCACATAAAATATAGATAAAATATGAATAGTGACAAAAGATAAATAACTGATCAGCATAACTAGCCACATAAAATAATGATAAGCACCTCAACAGATATTCTAGCAAGACATTAGCATGGTACTAGGATGAACTACAAGAATATTTCCTAAGTCATTCTAACTATAAAGTCTAGCATATCATAATTAGTGCAATTATACTTGGCAATCATTGCAAGACAAGAAGATTACGCTCATGCATAGTGAGATTACTAAGAAAGATGAGAAACATAGCAATCATTTCCCCGTAATAATTCTGCTCTGCTTGTCCTATACACGGGAGGAGGAGAGTCTGGATGCCGCCGTCGGGACGGACACCGCGCCACGGATTCTTCTGGTCCGACCGGGGGCCACCGCCGGAGGCGGTGCCCGAACAGAGGAGGTGGCGTCGGGAGGCGCCGAGATCGTAGAGGTGGAGGAAGGGCTGACGCCTGGCAGAGAGGCGTCGGGAGTAGTCGACGCGACCCGACCCGCTCCCGCCGCGGGGTCGGGGGCGATCGAGCTGGTGGGAAGAAACCCCAATGAGTGGGGCGGCCCACGGCTCACTTGGGCGGATCGGGAGAATCCCGAAGACCCTGTTTTCGTGCTGGATGACGCTGCGGAACAGGGGCACTAGAACCGGGTGCAGGCGGGGCTTCAAAACTTCTCCGTGTCCCTGACCGCCGCGCTGTCCGCACTCCACGAAGACGTGGCTCCGGCCGGCCAGGTAAGTCGTGCTGGGCGTGTTGAACTTTTGGTTGCCGCTTTCTTCTCCATCTTAGCTCTCATTTTTAACGTAACTCCGCGTGCAGGCGCTTTACGACTGCGGCCGGGAAAAGTCTGAGTTCCTCCGCCGTGAGCGAGGGGCGTGGGGGCGCCTCGCGACGGAAGCGCAGAAAGCCGCCGTAGCAGAGGAATGGCTTGCCGAGGCTCGGCAGAGGGTGGTCGTGCTTGGCGACGAGCTGGCGGGCCTCCGCGTCCAGCATCGGGAAGCTGTCGCGGATGCCGAAGAAGCGGGGAGGAAGCTGAACGACGTCCTCGAACGCTCCCACAAGGACGAGGAGGAAATCCGTCGGTTGAAGGCCGACCGCGACAAGTTGGCGGAAACCGTCGATCGGATCTGCTCCGAGCGTGACAATGAGTCAGCTCGGAAGGCGAAGGCCGAGCAGATGGTTGCCCAGCTTGTCGCGGAGGGGACAAAAACGAGATCCGAAGTCGAAGGGCTTTGGATCGCAGTAGGCTAAGGAGTCGATCGGGAGAACGCCATGCACCAAGAGATAGAAGGTACGGTCTAGTCTTCCCTCGTGGCGCTTCCCTCCCGGGGCCTGTTTCTTACCTTCGGTGGTGAACAGGGCTGGAGAAAAAACTTGCTGGAACGGAGACGGAGTTGGTGTCGACGCGGGAGGTCTTGGAGGGGGAGAGGCGCGAACACTCCGCCCTTTGGCGAGCCGTGGGGTCGGCGTGCGACGCCTTCGGGGTCGGTCGGGTGGACCCTGAGCCGAGCTCGCTGAGAGGGCGCCTCGGTGGGGTCTTCGAGCGGGCTCGGACCCTCGTCCGGGAGTTGTTGCACCTCGGGGTGCGGCGGGCGTTCGGGGTCTTCAGGTCTCACTATGCGGAGATCGACGTGGAGGCCCTCAGCGAAGGCTATGTCGATGCCCCCGAGGCGCAGCTCAACGCGATTGACGAGGAGGTGTTGGCGCCGGCGACGACCTTGGCAGCCTTCTTTGAAGACGATATCGTCCGTCCTCCGTTTGAGCTGTAAAAGAAGATGTCGGGCGAGGCGCCCTTGTAATGAATTTGTGTAAGATAATGGATAAAGTTCGTAGCCCTCGGGGCTTTTTTAATAGGCTTGTGTTCATTTTCTAATGTGTGAAATTTTTGATGTTTACCACTCGATTCTTGTACTGCGTTTTAAGTTTCTGCGGTGTTTTTAGAAGCGTGAGTTCGGTTCCTTAGGCCGGGATCAGTGAGTAAAGGCACCGTAACCGCCGAGGTGTAGGTTTCTCGCTGTCCGACCGATCTGGCCCGAGGGGCTCTCGTACCTCAAAAATGGTCGTTCTCCTTAAACGTTTTCGGAGGGACCGGGTGTGAAACAAAAAGTTTTTAAATAATGAGGGGTTACCCCCTCTGACCCCTTTCCCAGCCCCCGAGGGGGACGCGGCGCTAGGTCGAGCTAGGGTCGGGTTCCACTTAGAGTTGGAAGAAAGTGGCCAGTGTTTCTATATTTCGAACAAGAAAACACGTATATAGAGAGCTTGGAAATCTAAGGATAGAAACGATGTAGCTGTTCGATGTTCCAAGTGTTGGTGAAGATCCTTCCGTCTGAGGTGGCTAGCTTGTAAGTGCCGGGTCGGAGGACTTCCGCGATGACGAACGGGTCTTCCCAGGGTGGGGTCAGCTTGTGCCGGCCCGTGTTGCTTTGTTTGAGTCGAAGCACCAAGTCTCCGATGCTGAATCCCCGATCCTGGACTCGGCGCCCGTGGTATCGTCGTAAGGCTTGCTGATATTTAGCAGAGTGAAGCAGGGCGATTTCACGCGCTTCCTCGAGTTGGTCCACGGCGTTTTCAAGTGATGACTGGTTGTCTTGCTCATCATACACTCTGACCCTCGGCGCCCCATATTCTAAGTCGGTGGGGAGGATGGCCTCGGATCTGTAAACCATGAAGAAGGGCGTGAAGCCTGTCGCTCGGCTCGGGGTTGTCCTCAAGCTCCAAAGGACCGCGGGGAGTTCCGCGACCCAACGGCCGAACTTGTTCATCCGGTTGAAGATCCTTGGTTTGAGGCCTTGCAAGATCATGCCGTTAGCGCGTTCGACCTGCCCGTTCTTTTGGGGGTGCGCCACGGCTACCCAGTCCACGCGGACATGGTGATCATCGCAGAACTCAAGTAAATTTCTTGCCGATGAACTGCGTGCCGTTATCGATGATAATGGAGTTCGGGACCCCGAAGCGGTGGATAATGTCGGTGAAAAATAGCACCTCCTGCTCGGATTTGATTTGTGCGATCGGCCGGGCCTCGATCCATTTTGAAAACTTGTCAATGACGACAAGCAGGTGGGTGAAGCCCCCGGGCGCCTTCTGGAGGGGCCCGACAAGGTCCAGGCCCCAGACGGCGAATGGCCATGTGATCGGGATTGTTTGGAGTGCCTGGGCCGGCAAGTGGATTCGCCGAGCGTAGTATTGGCACCCTTCGCAGGAGCGTACTACCTCAGTAGCGTCGGCAATCGCGGTAGGCCAGTAGAAGCCTTGCCGGAATGCGTTCCCGACAAGGGTACGTGGGGTGGCGTGGTGGCCGCAGGTGCCCCCATGGATGTCCTTGAGCAGCTCCCTCCCTTGCTCGGTGGGGATGCAGCGCTGCAAGACCCTCGTGGGGCTTCGTTTGTACAGCTCTCGATCCATCAGGACAAACGGCTTGGCTCGGCGCGCGATGCGTCGGGCCTCGGTCCTGCCGGCGCGGAGTGCTCCGCGAATGAGGCAGTCGAGGTACGGGATGCGCCAATCTGGCAAGGGGTCGGGCCTTGCCGTTTGGTCGTCATCGATCTCCATGACTTCTGGGTCGGGAGGTGTCGGGGTCGGGCCAACCTCCGAGGCCGAGACAGGTGGCTCGTTGCCATCCTATGCCGAGTCCTTATATGTGACCGAGGGCTTGTACAGATCACTGGCGAAGACCCCACCGAGAGGGGGCTCCCTGCCGGATGCGAGTTTCGCAAGCTCATCTGCTGCCTCGTTGAAACGTCTTGCGACGTGGTTGAGTTCGAGGCCGTCGAACTTACCCTCCAAGAGACGGACCGCTTGGTAGTACACCGTCATCCTGGGATCGTGGCAGTTTGACTCCTTCATAACCTGGTCTACGACCAGCTGCGAGTCACCTCGGACGTCCAGCCGTCGGATTCCGAGCTCGGTTGCAATGTGTACCCGTTAACGAGCGCTTCATACTCGGCCGCATTGTTAGAAACGGGAAAGTGGATGCGGATCATGTACCTCAGCCGTACGCCGAGGGGTGAGACGAAGACAAGTCCTGCTCCCACCCCGCTTTTCATCAGTGATCCGTCGAAGTACATGTTCCAGTACTCCTGGTTCACCGGGGCCGGTGGCAACTGGGTCTCGGTCCACTCAGCCACGAAATCCGCCAACACCTGTGACTTGACGGCTGTTCGTGGGGCGTAGGTGATACCCTCTCCCATCAGCTCGGTCGCCCATTTAGTGATCCTCCTCGTCGTGTCTTGGCTCTGGATCACTTCCCCGAGGGGGAAAGTGGACACAACTGTGATGGGGTGTGAGCCAAAATAGTGACGCAGTTTTCTCCAGGTGATGAGGACTGCGTATAGGAGTTTCTGGATTTGAGGGTAGCACGTCTTGGTGTCGGTGTTGGCATTTCTTAGCGTCGTCACCAAGAATAGAGATAGGACCCATCCCCGGCAACGGCGCCAGAAATGCCTGTTAGCATTTCTTAGCGTCGTCACCAAGAATAGAGGTAGGATCCATCCCCGGCAACGGCGCCAGAAATGCCTGTTGGCATTTCCTAGCATCACTGCCAGAAAAGGCAATGACACTAGAGAATGTCAACCGGTAAATCTTAACGATTACAGATTTAACTCCGCAAGCGCACGGAAATACCGTTGTAGCATTTCACCCGGAAGTATTTCAGGGTATCGTTATTTATATTTTCCCAAAGGAAGGCATGGTGTAAAGAGTCTAGTATGGATATGAACAAGATAACATGATTGCAAAGATGAACCAAATGCTTATGGCAGGGGTAAACATGATAGTTTTGGGATAGTGTGACACACACTCGAGTCTAACACCTGAGCAGAGAAAGAAGGAAGAAGGACTAAAGAATAAAAGAATAAATCTATGAGAGCAGGCATATCCTTGATACAGCTATGCAAAGAATAGTAAGTAATCATACATGTACATGAGTAAGAACTAGCGCTAAGTGTGAGATAGGTCGGGAGGCCACCGAGTACTGGTCTGCCAGCAACCTCATGTGACAATTTACGTACTCCTACACCATACCCGAACGTGGGGGATTACGAAGGACGGACAGGGCTGTCACCACCTGCCGCCTACCCCTCAACCGTGGAGCATGAAATGCATTCACCTGTTTCTATATACCGAGCACATG
>JAHUYU010000868.1:0-17928 GCA_030439765.1 Tripidium arundinaceum | reverse complement strand
GAGCTAGAGAATGCCCTCGGGCGTCGGATGGTTTTAGTGTTGATGGGTTTTACCGCCTTTTATTGGGTGTCCCTGATATCGATACCTAACACATACTATGCTTTATTACTTATGCTGCATCGACTTAATAGTCAATAGCCTGAGCTTTCATGATCTATCTTGCTTCGTTATCATCGGGTCAGTAATCTTCATTTTGTCTATACATGAATATGCTTTGTTTTAGCCGATATGATTCAGGATTAATTTGGTTTGAAGCCTAAGGAGCAATCTTACATGTATCGACGTCCGTATCCAGAATGGTTTGATCGTGTGGTTCTCCCAGCTCGCTATAGGATCCCTGATTTCTCCAAGTTTTCTAGCCAGGATGATGTATCAACTATGGAACATATCGGTCGATTTCTTACACAGTGTGGAGAAGCTGCTTGTGAAGAGGCTTTAAAAGTCTGATTATTCCCATTATCTCTATCTGGATCGGCCTTCACCTGGTTTTCATCGTTGCCACCCAACTCTGTTTCAAGCTGGGCCGATTTGGAAAAGAAATTTCACAAATATTTCTATACTGGCGTACATGAGATGAAATTAATCGATTTGACAAGTTTTAGGCAGAGGACTAATAAATCAGTCCCGGACTTTGTTCAAAGGTTCCGTGAAATAAGGAATCGGTGCTACAGTGTTTCACTGTCCGATTGCCAACTTACTGGTTTGGCCTTCCAGGATTATTGCCATCAATCAAGGAGAGGTTCTCTGGTCAAAAATTTGAGAGTCTTGCACATCTGGTGCAAAGGCAATTGGCTCATGAAAGCCGATTCTAGGATATGCACAGGGATAGATTTCAAAAAAGGGTTGCTAACGTCCATGTTTATGATTCAGAGTCTGATGAAGATGAACCAAAAATTGGTTTGGCTTAGTGAACCACGAACAAGAAGCCAGTATCTTGCCCTTAGGTAAATGGCACCATAACTGGAGTAGCAAATGCAGCTAGCTGAGATGATTGCGGTAACTATGAAGATTACACGAGAGGCTGTTGTGAGGACTGAGCAGGAGGTTGTTGTATTAGTAATGTTTTGGTAGCACTGGGCTCCTGTGTTGTCTCTATCGGCTTTTTGCTTGTTTCAGCAGCCGATGGACTTGCATTAAAAATTATGCAGGCCCTACCTGCTATATTGGAGTACCGCCCATTACCTCCTTCAATACATTCCTTAATGTGTTAAAAAATATTGTATTATGATTGGTCAGAGCTAGATTAACAATTTGGTTGATAGCTTCTAGAACAAATTTCTTTTCTTCTTCATCGCCTTCGTCCTTCTGTCCTGAAAGAACAACCCTTGGCAATGGATATTTCTGAATCACTTTATCACGTGTCTTGCTATAGGACAACAAACACTTGTCTTGGAACTCCTTTGTCACCCTTTCAATAAGCTACCTATGATCATCTGGCAACTCCTCAAGTTTGATGTTTAGCACCGATTCATCACCCATCTCGATGATTGTGGTCCCACCGGGCGTGCCAGAAAATGTGTCAACGCAGAAATCTGGTCACTGCGCAGGACACACGACAAGCCTGAAAGATGTGCTTAACTTCAATGCAGGTCTTATCGGTTTTGAATTCGTTGGCGTGCCAATCAATTTGACCTGTAATTAATAAGGAAACAAAATTATCAATAATTTAAGGTGGAACATGTCGGCTTTGGTCCAGATAGTTCCAATGTATGGCTAAAGAGCCAATAAGATGAGGCTATCGACTACAGAGTCGATATCCATGCAATTGATGGTATAAATCAATTAAAACAGTCATCATCGGCTAAAACAAAGCATATTCATGTATAGACAAAATGAAGATTACTGACCCGATGATAACGAAGCAAGATAGATCATGAAAGCTCAGGCTATTGACTATTAAGTCGATGCAGCATAAGTAATAAAGCATAGTATGTGTTAGGTATCGATATCAGGGACACCCAATAAAAGGCGGTAAAACCCATCAACACTAAAACCATCCGACGCCCCGAGGGCATTCTCTAGCTCGCCTGAGCCCAGCCACATCACCTCGGGCACGTCCGACCCCCCGAGGGCATTCCCCGCCTCGCCCGACCCCTGTGGCGACAGCCCAGTGCGCCCGACCCCTCTTGGGAAACTTCCGCTTCGCCCGAGGGACGCGACTAGCCCTCGGGCGTAGAGGAGGAGGCCATCTGGGCCCCGCTGCACCATCCGCTCCCAAAAATGGGATGGGCATGTCTCGGCTCGGTGTACGGGGGCATGGGAACCATGGTACGGTACGATATGACTCCGGTCATTCCAGCCACGACATGGTTTCCATGCCTCTGCAGTGACAGGGAAGGCGTCCACTGTGCCGTCAATCCCCTCTCTACACAAATCCAGGCACACGCACCGCCCGTCCCCGGCAGTACAAGGGTACACAAGTCAACCTGACCACAGCATGTTGCGCTAGTGGACAGAGAGGCCATGACTCGACGGCCACGATGTCCTTGCGCTACAGGGTCAGTCACCTACCCCGGATAAGGAGGAGGACTGCGTACGCCCGCAGCCATTTTTTGTTTTCCCCTTCTTCCTTTTCGCTCTTTTTACTTCTACTTTTACCGCAAAATGTAACCCGAGCCCTCCCCTTTCAAGCTATAAAAAGGGGGAGGCAGGGTCCACAGGGAAAGGGGGGGACAACACATCTCAAAACACGCTTACACAAAGGCACTTCAACTCCACTTCACCACATCCAGAGACCTAGGATCCATTCCCTCTCTCGATTGCTTGTAACCCCTACTGCAAGCACCTTGGTGCAGAGTAACACAAGTGGTACTCACTGGACGTAGGGACGTTCATCCTGAACTAGTATACATTGTTGTGTCCACTTTGCGCAACCATCCGGGCCTAGATGCGTAGAAACAAATTCACTAGTCGGCTCGTCTAGAACGCCGTTCTAGACGCCGACAGTTGGCGCGCCAGGTAGGGGGACTTTCTGCGCGTCACGATCCGCTTCACCAGGCTTCGGATGGCCAGTCACCACGTTCGTTTCACTCTGGGCTCCCATATCCGATTCGGGAGCGGATGGTGCAGCGGGGCCCAGATGGCCTCCTCCTCTACGCCCGAGGGCTAGTCGCGTCCCTCGGGCGAAGCGGAAGTTTCCCAAGAGGGGTCGGGCGCACTGGGCTGTCGCCACAGGGGTCGGGCGAGGCGGGGAATGCCCTCGGGGGGTCGGACGTGCCCGAGGTGATGTGGCTGGGCTCAGGCGAGCTAGAGAATGCCCTCGGGGCGTCGGATGGTTTTAGTGTTGATGGGTTTTACCGCCTTTTATTGGGTGTCCCTGATATCGATACCTAACACATACTATGCTTTATTACTTATGCTGCATCGACTTAATAGTCAATAGCCTGAGCTTTCATGATCTATCTTGCTTCGTTATCATCGGGTCAGTAATCTTCATTTTGTCTATACATGAATATGCTTTGTTTTAGCCGATGATGACTGTTTTAATTGATTTATACCATCAATTGCATGGATATCGACTCTGTAGTCGATAGCCTCATCTTATTGGCTCTTTAGCCATACATTGGAACTATCTGGACCAAAGCCGACATGTTCCACCTTAAATTATTGATAATTTTGTTTCCTTATTAATTACAGGTCAAATTGATTGGCACGCCAACGAATTCAAAACCGATAAGACCTGCATTGAAGTTAAGCACATCTTTCAGGCTTGTCGTGTGTCCTGCGCAGTGACCAGATTTCTGCGTTGACACATTTTCTGGCACGCCCGGTGGGACCACAATCATCGAGATGGGTGATGAATCGGTGCTAAACATCAAACTTGAGGAGTTGCCAGATGATCATAGGTAGCTTATTGAAAGGGTGACAAAGGAGTTCCAAGACAAGTGTTTGTTGTCCTATAGCAAGACACGTGATAAAGTGATTCAGAAATATCCATTGCCAAGGGTTGTTCTTTCAGGACAGAAGGACGAAGGCGATGAAGAAGAAAAGAAATTTGTTCTAGAAGCTATCAACCAAATTGTTAATCTAGCTCTGACCAATCATAATACAATATTTTTTAACACATTAAGGAATGTATTGAAGGAGGTAATGGGCGGTACTCCAATATAGCAGGTAGGGCCTGCATAATTTTTAATGCAAGTCCATCGGCTGCTGAAACAAGCAAAAAGCCGATAGAGACAACACAGGAGCCCAGTGCTACCAAAACATTACTAATACAACAACCTCCTGCTCAGTCCTCACAACAGCCTCTCGTGTAATCTTCATAGTTACCGCAATCATCTCAGCTAGCTGCATTTGCTACTCCAGTTATGGTGCCATTTACCTAAGGGCAAGATACTGGCTTCTTGTTCGTGGTTCACTAAGCCAAACCAATTTTTGGTTCATCTTCATCAGACTCTGAATCATAAACATGGACGTTAGCAACCCTTTTTTGAAATCTATCCCTGTGCATATCCTAGAATCGGCTTTCATGAGCCAATTGCCTTTGCACCAGATGTGCAAGACTCTCAAATTTTTGACCAGAGAACCTCTCCTTGATTGATGGCAATAATCCTGGAAGGCCAAACCAGTAAGTTGGCAATCGGACAGTGAAACACTGTAGCACCGATTCCTTATTTCACGGAACCTTTGAACAAAGTCCGGGACTGATTTATTAGTCCTCTGCCTAAAACTTGTCAAATCGATTAATTTCATCTCATGTACGCCAGTATAGAAATATTTGTGAAATTTCTTTTCCAAATCGGCCCAGCTTGAAACAGAGTTGGGTGGCAACGATGAAAACCAGGTGAAGGCCGATCCAGATAGAGATAATGGGAATAAGGAAACAAAATTATCAATAATTTAAGGTGGAACATGTCGGCTTTGGTCCAGATAGTTCCAATGTATGGCTAAAGAGCCAATAAGATGAGGCTATCGACTACAGAGTCGATATCCATGCAATTGATGGTATAAATCAATTAAAACAGTCATCATCGGCTAAAACAAAGCATATTCATGTATAGACAAAATGAAGATTACTGACCCGATGATAACGAAGCAAGATAGATCATGAAAGCTCAGGCTATTGACTATTAAGTCGATGCAGCATAAGTAATAAAGCATAGTATGTGTTAGGTATCGATATCAGGGACACCCAATAAAAGGCGGTAAAACCCATCAACACTAAAACCATCCGACGCCCCGAGGGCATTCTCTAGCTCGCCTGAGCCCAGCCACATCACCTCGGGCACGTCCGACCCCCCGAGGGCATTCCCCGCCTCGCCCGACCCCTGTGGCGACAGCCCAGTGCGCCCGACCCCTCTTGGGAAACTTCCGCTTCGCCCGAGGGACGCGACTAGCCCTCGGGCGTAGAGGAGGAGGCCATCTGGGCCCCGCTGCACCATCCGCTCCCGAATCGGATATGGGAGCCCAGAGTGAAACGAACGTGGTGACTGGCCATCCGAAGCCTGGTGAAGCGGATCGTGACGCGCAGAAAGTCCCCCTACCTGGCGCGCCAACTGTCGGCGTCTAGAACGGCGTTCTAGACGAGCCGACTAGTGAATTTGTTTCTACGCATCTAGGCCCGGATGGTTGCGCAAAGTGGACACAACAATGTATACTAGTTCAGGATGAACGTCCCTACGTCCAGTGAGTACCACTTGTGTTACTCTGCACCAAGGTGCTTGCAGTAGGGGTTACAAGCAATCGAGAGAGGGAATGGATCCTAGGTCTCTGGATGTGGTGAAGTGGAGTTGAAGTGCCTTTGTGTAAGCGTGTTTGAGATGTGTTGTCCCCCCCTTTCCCTGTGGACCCTGCCTCCCCCTTTTTATAGCTTGAAAGGGGAGGGCTCGGGTTACATTTTGCGGTAAAAGTAGAAGTAAAAAGAGCGAAAAGGAAGAAGGGGAAAACAAAAAATGGCTGCGGGCGTACGCAGTCCTCCTCCTTATCCGGGGTAGGTGACTGACCCTGTAGCGCAAGGACATCGTGGCCGTCGAGTCATGGCCTCTCTGTCCACTAGCGCAACATGCTGTGGTCAGGTTGACTTGTGTACCCTTGTACTGCCGGGGACGGGCGGTGCGTGTGCCTGGATTTGTGTAGAGAGGGGATTGACGGCACAGTGGACGCCTTCCCTGTCACTGCAGAGGCATGGAAACCATGTCGTGGCTGGAATGACCGGAGTCATATCGTACCGTACCATGGTTCCCATGCCCCCGTACACCGAGCCGAGACATGCCCATCCCATTTTTGGGAGCGGATGGTGCAGCGGGGCCCAGATGGCCTCCTCCTCTACGCCCGAGGGCTAGTCGCGTCCCTCGGGCGAAGCGGAAGTTTCCCAAGAGGGGTCGGGCGCACTGGGCTGTCGCCACAGGGGTCGGGCGAGGCGGGGAATGCCCTCGGGGGGTCGGACGTGCCCGAGGTGATGTGGCTGGGCTCAGGCGAGCTAGAGAATGCCCTCGGGGCGTCGGATGGTTTTAGTGTTGATGGGTTTTACCGCCTTTTATTGGGTGTCCCTGATATCGATACCTAACACATACTATGCTTTATTACTTATGCTGCATCGACTTAATAGTCAATAGCCTGAGCTTTCATGATCTATCTTGCTTCGTTATCATCGGGTCAGTAATCTTCATTTTGTCTATACATGAATATGCTTTGTTTTAGCCGATGATGACTGTTTTAATTGATTTATACCATCAATTGCATGGATATCGACTCTGTAGTCGATAGCCTCATCTTATTGGCTCTTTAGCCATACATTGGAACTATCTGGACCAAAGCCGACATGTTCCACCTTAAATTATTGATAATTTTGTTTCCTTATTAATTACAGGTCAAATTGATTGGCACGCCAACGAATTCAAAACCGATAAGACCTGCATTGAAGTTAAGCACATCTTTCAGGCTTGTCGTGTGTCCTGCGCAGTGACCAGATTTCTGCGTTGACACATTTTCTGGCACGCCCGGTGGGACCACAATCATCGAGATGGGTGATGAATCGGTGCTAAACATCAAACTTGAGGAGTTGCCAGATGATCATAGGTAGCTTATTGAAAGGGTGACAAAGGAGTTCCAAGACAAGTGTTTGTTGTCCTATAGCAAGACACGTGATAAAGTGATTCAGAAATATCCATTGCCAAGGGTTGTTCTTTCAGGACAGAAGGACGAAGGCGATGAAGAAGAAAAGAAATTTGTTCTAGAAGCTATCAACCAAATTGTTAATCTAGCTCTGACCAATCATAATACAATATTTTTTAACACATTAAGGAATGTATTGAAGGAGGTAATGGGCGGTACTCCAATATAGCAGGTAGGGCCTGCATAATTTTTAATGCAAGTCCATCGGCTGCTGAAACAAGCAAAAAGCCGATAGAGACAACACAGGAGCCCAGTGCTACCAAAACATTACTAATACAACAACCTCCTGCTCAGTCCTCACAACAGCCTCTCGTGTAATCTTCATAGTTACCGCAATCATCTCAGCTAGCTGCATTTGCTACTCCAGTTATGGTGCCATTTACCTAAGGGCAAGATACTGGCTTCTTGTTCGTGGTTCACTAAGCCAAACCAATTTTTGGTTCATCTTCATCAGACTCTGAATCATAAACATGGACGTTAGCAACCCTTTTTTGAAATCTATCCCTGTGCATATCCTAGAATCGGCTTTCATGAGCCAATTGCCTTTGCACCAGATGTGCAAGACTCTCAAATTTTTGACCAGAGAACCTCTCCTTGATTGATGGCAATAATCCTGGAAGGCCAAACCAGTAAGTTGGCAATCGGACAGTGAAACACTGTAGCACCGATTCCTTATTTCACGGAACCTTTGAACAAAGTCCGGGACTGATTTATTAGTCCTCTGCCTAAAACTTGTCAAATCGATTAATTTCATCTCATGTACGCCAGTATAGAAATATTTGTGAAATTTCTTTTCCAAATCGGCCCAGCTTGAAACAGAGTTGGGTGGCAACGATGAAAACCAGGTGAAGGCCGATCCAGATAGAGATAATGGGAATAATCAGACTTTTAAAGCCTCTTCACAAGCAGCTTCTCCACACTGTGTAAGAAATCGACCGATATGTTCCATAGTTGATACATCATCCTGGCTAGAAAACTTGGAGAAATCAGGGATCCTATAGCGAGCTGGGAGAACCACACGATCAAACCATTCTGGATACGGACGTCGATACATGTAAGATTGCTCCTTAGGCTTCAAACCAAATTAATCCTGAATCATATCGGCTATTCTGTTTGCCATCTCCTCTGGGTTGACACCTGTTGTCGGCTTTGCATACTGATTTTGAGCCTGCTGAGTACCGTAATTATAATTTTGAGTGTTTTGATATCCTAGATGTGGAGCATAATTATAATTATCAACATTGGAAATAGTATGGTAGCCTTGTGGAATGTGATCATACTAAACTCCTTGGGAAGATGACCCCTGACCATCAAAATATGTTGCACCCAAATCCTTAGCAATCTTCTGAACCGATGGCACTATCTGTTGGGTAAATGGCACCATAACTGGAGTAGCAAATGCAGCTAGCTGAGATGATTGCGGTAACTATGAAGATTACACGAGAGGCTGTTGTGAGGACTGAGCAGGAGGTTGTTGTATTAGTAATGTTTTGGTAGCACTGGGCTCCTGTGTTGTCTCTATCGGCTTTTTGCTTGTTTCAGCAGCCGATGGACTTGCATTAAAAATTATGCAGGCCCTACCTGCTATATTGGAGTACCGCCCATTACCTCCTTCAATACATTCCTTAATGTGTTAAAAAATATTGTATTATGATTGGTCAGAGCTAGATTAACAATTTGGTTGATAGCTTCTAGAACAAATTTCTTTTCTTCTTCATCGCCTTCGTCCTTCTGTCCTGAAAGAACAACCCTTGGCAATGGATATTTCTGAATCACTTTATCACGTGTCTTGCTATAGGACAACAAACACTTGTCTTGGAACTCCTTTGTCACCCTTTCAATAAGCTACCTATGATCATCTGGCAACTCCTCAAGTTTGATGTTTAGCACCGATTCATCACCCATCTCGATGATTGTGGTCCCACCGGGCGTGCCAGAAAATGTGTCAACGCAGAAATCTGGTCACTGCGCAGGACACACGACAAGCCTGAAAGATGTGCTTAACTTCAATGCAGGTCTTATCGGTTTTGAATTCGTTGGCGTGCCAATCAATTTGACCTGTAATTAATAAGGAAACAAAATTATCAATAATTTAAGGTGGAACATGTCGGCTTTGGTCCAGATAGTTCCAATGTATGGCTAAAGAGCCAATAAGATGAGGCTATCGACTACAGAGTCGATATCCATGCAATTGATGGTATAAATCAATTAAAACAGTCATCATCGGCTAAAACAAAGCATATTCATGTATAGACAAAATGAAGATTACTGACCCGATGATAACGAAGCAAGATAGATCATGAAAGCTCAGGCTATTGACTATTAAGTCGATGCAGCATAAGTAATAAAGCATAGTATGTGTTAGGTATCGATATCAGGGACACCCAATAAAAGGCGGTAAAACCCATCAACACTAAAACCATCCGACGCCCCGAGGGCATTCTCTAGCTCGCCTGAGCCCAGCCACATCACCTCGGGCACGTCCGACCCCCCGAGGGCATTCCCCGCCTCGCCCGACCCCTGTGGCGACAGCCCAGTGCGCCCGACCCCTCTTGGGAAACTTCCGCTTCGCCCGAGGGACGCGACTAGCCCTCGGGCGTAGAGGAGGAGGCCATCTGGGCCCCGCTGCACCATCCGCTCCCAAAAATGGGATGGGCATGTCTCGGCTCGGTGTACGGGGGCATGGGAACCATGGTACGGTACGATATGACTCCGGTCATTCCAGCCACGACATGGTTTCCATGCCTCTGCAGTGACAGGGAAGGCGTCCACTGTGCCGTCAATCCCCTCTCTACACAAATCCAGGCACACGCACCGCCCGTCCCCGGCAGTACAAGGGTACACAAGTCAACCTGACCACAGCATGTTGCGCTAGTGGACAGAGAGGCCATGACTCGACGGCCACGATGTCCTTGCGCTACAGGGTCAGTCACCTACCCCGGATAAGGAGGAGGACTGCGTACGCCCGCAGCCATTTTTTGTTTTCCCCTTCTTCCTTTTCGCTCTTTTTACTTCTACTTTTACCGCAAAATGTAACCCGAGCCCTCCCCTTTCAAGCTATAAAAAGGGGGAGGCAGGGTCCACAGGGAAAGGGGGGGACAACACATCTCAAAACACGCTTACACAAAGGCACTTCAACTCCACTTCACCACATCCAGAGACCTAGGATCCATTCCCTCTCTCGATTGCTTGTAACCCCTACTGCAAGCACCTTGGTGCAGAGTAACACAAGTGGTACTCACTGGACGTAGGGACGTTCATCCTGAACTAGTATACATTGTTGTGTCCACTTTGCGCAACCATCCGGGCCTAGATGCGTAGAAACAAATTCACTAGTCGGCTCGTCTAGAACGCCGTTCTAGACGCCGACAGTTGGCGCGCCAGGTAGGGGGACTTTCTGCGCGTCACGATCCGCTTCACCAGGCTTCGGATGGCCAGTCACCACGTTCGTTTCACTCTGGGCTCCCATATCCGATTCGGGAGCTTGGACTTCCTATGCATGGGGGTGGACTACGACTTGGTTCTACTTCCTCCCTCTACGTCCATCGACCCGCATGTTGACGTCGATTCCGTCACCGAGTCAATGGGCGCCCTTCACCCGCATGCCACCGAGGCGCAGGCTCCCAGGGGCTCCCGACCCCTCGGCGTCAGCTACCCGTGGCTGGAGCGTTAGCTTGACGCCCTTCTGGGACCCCACCCGTCCCCGGAAGCACTCCACGACCTCTACTTCGCCTTCGCCAACGTCATATCTCAGTTCGCGGGGGGACCCCCACTCTCCTCGAGATCAGTCCCCACGTTTGCACCACCAGTGTGGCCCCATGGGCGGCACAATACGACGAGGACCTACGAGCGCCTCATGGTCGGGCGTATCGCTACTCGGCCTGCGGGCAACGAGCCCGCAGATTTGCCGCACCACCACCTACAGTCATCCCGGAGCTCTCTTGAAGCCCCGAGACGGCCTTGAACGCCGACGCCAATAAGTGCGACGGTGGCTGGCACGGCGCTGACTTCTCCGGGCTCGACGACGCGGGGGCTTTACGACACTTCCTCGACAACTGCGACTACCTCCTTGAGGCCTCCGACTCTGACGACGGGAGCTACGACCCATCTCGCGAGTGCTTCAGGTGCGAGGAGAACAAGGACGAGGACGAAGAAGAGGAGGAAGCACTCGACCACAACGGTGAACACACCCCGGTCGGAGCGGTGGCCCGTGCCACGGCACCGATCGGGAGAGTGCCTCTGCAGCCGCCCCGAGGGCCTGGGGTACCCCCGGTTGGGCAGCCGCAGTCCTAGCTGGGGCAACTCCAAGAGCACGAGAGAAGGCTCGAGGAGGAGCGAGAGCATTTGTTGCAGCAGTGCGCGGCTCTCGAGCAAGAGCTCACATGCCACGATGATGGTGGCGCGGCCCAGCGCAGGGCTCGGGACGTCCACCAGCGCATCTGCGACGACGACGATGACGGACACACACTGCCCTTGTGCTCAGTGGCGGCTACGAGATCGTTACCGCGCTGTGGTTTGTTTGTCTTCTTTTTCTTGGAGGAACGGTTGGAGTCGCCTTCGTTGGTGTTCTCCTCCCATTTCCCCTTGCCCTTGGGTTGATCGAAAATCGCCCCCACCGCCTCCTCACCGGAGGCGAAGTTGGTGGCGATGTCCAAGAGTTCCTTGGTGGTGTGGGGGCCCTTGCGCCCCGGCTCGTGGACCAGGTCCTTGCAGGTGGTCCCTACGAGGAACGCCCCAACGATGTCGGCGTCGGTGGCATTGGGTAGCTCAGTACACTACCGAGAGAAGCGTCAGATGAAATCACGGAGGGTTTCATCCTTCTTCTGCCGGCAGCTCCTGAGGTCTCAGGGGTTACCAGGGCGTACGTAATTACCCTAGAAATTCCCCACGAAGACGTGCTTTAGGTCGGCCCAACCGTGAATACGGTGGGCTGAGAGATTTCTAGCCAGGCTCACGCTAAGTCGGCCAGAAATAGGGGAAGGTTGCGGATGATGAAATGATCATCGTCCGCGCCACCGGCCTGACAGGCAAGCCGATAGTCGTCAAGCCAAAGCTTGGGGTTCGTTTCCCCGGAGTACTTGGCGATGTTGGTGGGCTGTCGGAAACGTGCTGGGAACGGGGCGTTGCGGATGTCCCAGCTGAAGACCCGAGGCCCCGCCGGCTCGGGGCTTAGGGGCCGGTCCTCCTCACTATCGTAGCGGCCGCCCCGGCGAGGGTGGTAGCCGCGGCTGGCACCGTCCTCCTTGTGCTTCTTGCGCGCGTTGATGATGTTGCGTGCGTCGTCACCGATGCGGTCATGGACGGATGGGGGTTTGTCTCCGGCTTTCCGTGGATCCCGGTGGACCGACTCCCCCTTGTCATGAGGCACCGAGGGTGTAGGTCGAAGAGGGTCGGGCCCACGTTGCCGAGACACAGAGCTTTCGGCCTGCTGTACGGCGGCTCACTCGAGGAGGGTGCGTAGCTCTCTGTGGGCTCGCCGACCCTCCGGGGTCGATGGCTCGGGCATCCCTCGGAGGAGTGTTGCCGCTGCGGCAATGTTCTGGCTTGCCCGAGCAAAGGGCGGTGTGTGTCCGTCATCGTCGTCGTCGCAGATGCGCTGGTGGACGTCCCGAGCCCTGCGCTGGGCCGCGCCACCATCATCGTGGCATGTGAGCTCTTGCTCGAGAGCCGCGCACTGCTGCAACAAATGCTCTCGCTCCTCCTCGAGCCTTCTCTCGTGCTCTTGGAGTTGCCCCAGCTAGGACTGCGGCTGCCCAACCGGGGGTACCCCAGGCCCTCGGGGCGGCTGCAGAGGCACTCTCCCGATCGGTGCCGTGGCACGGGCCACCGCTCCGACCGGGGTGTGTTCACCGTTGTGGTCGAGTGCTTCCTCCTCTTCTTCGTCCTCGTCCTTGTTCTCCTCGCACCTGAAGCACTCGCGAGATGGGTCGTAGCTCCCGTCGTCAGAGTCGGAGGCCTCAAGGAGGTAGTCGCAGTTGTCGAGGAAGTGTCGTAAAGCCCCCGCGTCGTCGAGCCCGGAGAAGTCAGCGCCGTGCCAGCCACCGTCGCACTTATTGGCGTCGGCGTTCAAGGCCGTCTCGGGGCTTCAAGAGAGCTCCGGGATGACTGTAGGTGGTGGTGCGGCAAATCTGCGGGCTCGTTGCCCGCAGGCCGAGTAGCGATACGCCCGACCATGAGGCGCTCGTAGGTCCTCGTCGTATTGTGCCGCCCATGGGGCCACACTGGTGGTGCAAACGTGGGGACTGATCTCGAGGAGAGTGGGGGTCCCCCCGCGAACTGAGATATGACGTTGGCGAAGGCGAAGTAGAGGTCGTGGAGTGCTTCCGGGGACGGGTGGGGTCCCAGAAGGGCGTCAAGCTAACGCTCCAGCCACGGGTAGCTGACGCCGAGGGGTCGGGAGCCCCTGGGAGCCTGCGCCTCGGTGGCATGCGGGTGAAGGGCGCCCATTGACTCGGTGACGGAATCGACGTCAACATGCGGGTCGATGGACGTAGAGGGAGGAAGTAGAACCAAGTCGTAGTCCACCCCCATGCATAGGAAGTCCAAGCTCCCGAATCGGATATGGGAGCCCAGAGTGAAACGAACGTGGTGACTGGCCATCCGAAGCCTGGTGAAGCGGATCGTGACGCGCAGAAAGTCCCCCTACCTGGCGCGCCAACTGTCGGCGTCTAGAACGGCGTTCTAGACGAGCCGACTAGTGAATTTGTTTCTACGCATCTAGGCCCGGATGGTTGCGCAAAGTGGACACAACAATGTATACTAGTTCAGGATGAACGTCCCTACGTCCAGTGAGTACCACTTGTGTTACTCTGCACCAAGGTGCTTGCAGTAGGGGTTACAAGCAATCGAGAGAGGGAATGGATCCTAGGTCTCTGGATGTGGTGAAGTGGAGTTGAAGTGCCTTTGTGTAAGCGTGTTTTGAGATGTGTTGTCCCCCCCTTTCCCTGTGGACCCTGCCTCCCCCTTTTTATAGCTTGAAAGGGGAGGGCTCGGGTTACATTTTGCGGTAAAAGTAGAAGTAAAAAGAGCGAAAAGGAAGAAGGGGAAAACAAAAAATGGCTGCGGGCGTACGCAGTCCTCCTCCTTATCCGGGGTAGGTGACTGACCCTGTAGCGCAAGGACATCGTGGCCGTCGAGTCATGGCCTCTCTGTCCACTAGCGCAACATGCTGTGGTCAGGTTGACTTGTGTACCCTTGTACTGCCGGGGACGGGCGGTGCGTGTGCCTGGATTTGTGTAGAGAGGGGATTGACGGCACAGTGGACGCCTTCCCTGTCACTGCAGAGGCATGGAAACCATGTCGTGGCTGGAATGACCGGAGTCATATCGTACCGTACCATGGTTCCCATGCCCCCGTACACCGAGCCGAGACATGCCCATCCCATTTTGGGAGCGGATGGTGCAGCGGGGCCCAGATGGCCTCCTCCTCTACGCCCGAGGGCTAGTCGCGTCCCTCGGGCGAAGCGGAAGTTTCCCAAGAGGGGTCGGGCGCACTGGGCTGTCGCCACAGGGGTCGGGCGAGGCGGGGAATGCCCTCGGGGGGTCGGACGTGCCCGAGGTGATGTGGCTGGGCTCAGGCGAGCTAGAGAATGCCCTCGGGGCGTCGGATGGTTTTAGTGTTGATGGGTTTTACCGCCTTTTATTGGGTGTCCCTGATATCGATACCTAACACATACTATGCTTTATTACTTATGCTGCATCGACTTAATAGTCAATAGCCTGAGCTTTCATGATCTATCTTGCTTCGTTATCATCGGGTCAGTAATCTTCATTTTGTCTATACATGAATATGCTTTGTTTTAGCCGATGATGACTGTTTTAATTGATTTATACCATCAATTGCATGGATATCGACTCTGTAGTCGATAGCCTCATCTTATTGGCTCTTTAGCCATACATTGGAACTATCTGGACCAAAGCCGACATGTTCCACCTTAAATTATTGATAATTTTGTTTCCTTATTAATTACAGGTCAAATTGATTGGCACGCCAACGAATTCAAAACCGATAAGACCTGCATTGAAGTTAAGCACATCTTTCAGGCTTGTCGTGTGTCCTGCGCAGTGACCAGATTTCTGCGTTGACACATTTTCTGGCACGCCCGGTGGGACCACAATCTATCGAGATGGGTGATGAATCGGTGCTAAACATCAAACTTGAGGAGTTGCCAGATGATCATAGGTAGCTTATTGAAAGGGTGACAAAGGAGTTCCAAGACAAGTGTTTGTTGTCCTATAGCAAGACACGTGATAAAGTGATTCAGAAATATCCATTGCCAAGGGTTGTTCTTTCAGGACAGAAGGACGAAGGCGATGAAGAAGAAAAGAAATTTGTTCTAGAAGCTATCAACCAAATTGTTAATCTAGCTCTGACCAATCATAATACAATATTTTTTAACACATTAAGGAATGTATTGAAGGAGGTAATGGGCGGTACTCCAATATAGCAGGTAGGGCCTGCATAATTTTTAATGCAAGTCCATCGGCTGCTGAAACAAGCAAAAAGCCGATAGAGACAACACAGGAGCCCAGTGCTACCAAAACATTACTAATACAACAACCTCCTGCTCAGTCCTCACAACAGCCTCTCGTGTAATCTTCATAGTTACCGCAATCATCTCAGCTAGCTGCATTTGCTACTCCAGTTATGGTGCCATTTACCCAACAGATAGTGCCATCGGTTCAGAAGATTGCTAAGGATTTGGGTGCAACATATTTTGATGGTCAGGGGTCATCTTCCCAAGGAGTTTAGTATGATCACATTCCACAAGGCTACCATACTATTTCCAATGTTGATAATTATAATTATGCTCCACATCTAGGATATCAAAACACTCAAAATTATAATTACGGTACTCAGCAGGCTCAAAATCAGTATGCAAAGCCGACAACAGGTGTCAACCCAGAGGAGATGGCAAACAGAATAGCCGATATGATTCAGGATTAATTTGGTTTGAAGCCTAAGGAGCAATCTTACATGTATCGACGTCCGTATCCAGAATGGTTTGATCGTGTGGTTCTCCCAGCTCGCTATAGGATCCCTGATTTCTCCAAGTTTTCTAGCCAGGATGATGTATCAACTATGGAACATATCGGTCGATTTCTTACACAGTGTGGAGAAGCTGCTTGTGAAGAGGCTTTAAAAGTCTGATTATTCCCATTATCTCTATCTGGATCGGCCTTCACCTGGTTTTCATCGTTGCCACCCAACTCTGTTTCAAGCTGGGCCGATTTGGAAAAGAAATTTCACAAATATTTCTATACTGGCGTACATGAGATGAAATTAATCGATTTGACAAGTTTTAGGCAGAGGACTAATAAATCAGTCCCGGACTTTGTTCAAAGGTTCCGTGAAATAAGGAATCGGTGCTACAGTGTTTCACTGTCCGATTGCCAACTTACTGGTTTGGCCTTCCAGGATTATTGCCATCAATCAAGGAGAGGTTCTCTGGTCAAAAATTTGAGAGTCTTGCACATCTGGTGCAAAGGCAATTGGCTCATGAAAGCCGATTCTAGGATATGCACAGGGATAGATTTCAAAAAAGGGTTGCTAACGTCCATGTTTATGATTCAGAGTCTGATGAAGATGAACCAAAAATTGGTTTGGCTTAGTGAACCACGAACAAGAAGCCAGTATCTTGCCCTTAGGTAAAGGTCTCAGAGGATAAGTATGATTTTGACATTACCAAAGCCAATCAAATCTTTGATTTGTTGCTGGAACAGGGACAACTTCAATTATCAACAAATCATACGATCCCATCAGCTGAGGAGCTTAAGAAAAGAGGTATTGCAATTTCCATAATTTTGTTTCTCATAATACTAATGATTGCAAAGTCTTCCGTCAGCATATTCAATCGGCTATTTAGCAAGGAAGAATAAAGTTTGAACCAATCAAGAAGCCGATAAAGATAGATGGGCATCCTTTTCCTACGGGTATAAATATGGTGGAAATCAACTTGATAAAGGGAAAGGCTAAAGTGTTGACATCAGCTAGAGTAAAAGAGTCTGGAGCTGTTGATCCTAAGGTACAGCTCACAGCAGATGAGTACAAGAAGGCCAAGGAGTATCGTGCTAGACAAAAGAGCTGATATGAACATGGTGAGAGTTCTAAAACTGGAGCTAGCCAACCCCGTATTACACCTCGGATATTGTTAAACAAGTGGCAGCAACAGCAAGGGAAAGAACACCGGCGTCGGCTAGAAGAAGAGGAATACTGGCACCGATGTGAGGAAGAGGAATATGAAAGACAGCAAGCTGAGTCACATTGGCGATGTCCTTTCTTTAGGCATTGTTGGAATGAAGGCTTGAGATTGCCCACCAAGGATAATTGCCCAGAGTGCAGCAGTCAATATTGGGAATATAGACAATCTCAAGTCAACCGCCAATCTGTTCATGAGTGTATTGCTTATCATTCAGATGAATGGGATTGTCATTTAAAAATTGAAGGAAGATAAACCGTGCATGATCGGCTCGGGAAACGTGTGTCGAATCATGATTGGCCAAATTATGAAGAAGAAGAAGATTATGTTTCGCAAGAGGACTAGTGGTGCCCAGGTGGTTTGACAAGAAGTTAGAAGAGGAAGGTTCAACGCCAGAGATGTAGGGAAATAGAAAGAGAGCAGAACCAGAATTCTGATAAGAACAAAGTCTGGAGCGCCAAGAAGGCCGATGATAGTAAGCCATCGGTTCTGATTAATATGGTTTTTCTCTTACCTGCAGAATTCAGGGCATGTTCTAGTCAAGATCTTGAGAACCCTGAAGAATCTGGAGAAATTGAAGAGGCGGTGGCACAATTAATTCTCCAGCCACAACA
>JAHUYU010001670.1:0-17642 GCA_030439765.1 Tripidium arundinaceum | reverse complement strand
GTACGGTTCTTGAAAGTGAACTTCTCCTTTTTCCTTTGATATTAAAACAGATCTTAGCGCTGTTGGCGTAGATGATGGCTCCAGCGGTGCTTAAGAAGGGACGATCCAAAATGATGGGTGCCTTCTCATCACCTCCTGTCTCTATCACCATGAAGTCTGCAGGGACATACGAGTTCCCAACTCACACACAGATGTCTTCTAGGATGCCTTTTGGGTAGCATAGTGACTGGTCTGCAAGCTGCAAGCACATGGTTGTGTACAATAGTGGGTGATCATAAATTTTCTCAAAAATTACCTTAGGCATGATGTTGACGCTTGCACCAAAGTCACAGATAGCTTCATTGAATGCGCTGTGTCCAATGGAGATCGGGATGACGGGTCTCCCTAGATCACCCTTCTTGGTTGGTAAGGAATCATCCTTCCACCCTCTAAATGATGGATCTCTGTAGTAACTTCCTATATTGAATATATCGACAAGATTTGCAGTTTCTAATTCTTCTAGTTGCCTCAGAATCTTACCTTGGTCGGCGGGAGGCACATATATTGCCAGCTGAGATATTTGTGATTCTATCATTTTATTAAAGCTATGCTGGTTCTTAATGGCAGAAGAAAAGCTATCCATTCTATTATTGATTGTTTCAAGCATTTTATCATTGGAAGCTAATTTCTTAGATAGGTTATCCATTAATTTTCCTTGATTAATCACTAATTCTCTCAAAGGCGGTTGGTTGAAAGCATTATTACCTTGATAGTTACCTGAGTAGTTTGGCCTTTGTTGTTGGTTCCAACCTTGATTCTGTTGAGGACGATAGTAGTAGTTGTTGTTGATGTAGTTCACATCTTCTTGTAGCTCTGGGCAATTGTTACTTGAATGCCCAGTGTTTCCACACTTCTCACAAGTCATGCGAGAATCATGAATGTGCATGACTTCATTCTTCTCAACGGCTCTTTTATCGAGCCTCTTCATCAGCAGATCCATCTTGACAGACAGCATGTCTACCTCTTTGAGCTGGTGCATACCTCCACCTTTCTTGCGGGTTTGAGTTCTTTCTTCATTCCAACCTTGGTTGGATGCCATCTTCTCCACAAGAGCTATGGCTTGAGGAATAGTGAGTGACTGGAATGCACCTCCAGCAGCAGCATCCATGGTTTCACGGGTGTTGTTGGTGAGCCCGTGGTAGAAAGTTTGCGTGGGTAGCGAATTCTCCATTCCATGATGAGGACATTCTAGGATGTAATGTTGAAAGCTTTCCCAAGCTTCTGGGACAGACTCATCATGTTGTTGCTGAAAACTTGAAATTTTCCCCCGTAGGGCATTTGTCTTGCCCACGGGAAAGAACTTAGCTAGAAAATTGGTGGAATAGAGTGCCCACGTAGTGTTCTTATCTTTGTTGGAGTAGAACCATTGCTTCGCTCTTCCCAAGAGTGAAAATGGAAAGAGGCGGAGCAGTATGGCGTCTCTGGGGACTCCCTTGATGGTGAATGTGCTACAGATCTCCAGAAAGTGTTGAAGATGAGCACTAGCATCTTCGTGTGCCTTTCCACAAAACTGGCTAGCTTGCACCATGTTGATAAGTGTAGGCTTGAGCTCAAATGACTGGTCTCCAATGTTGATAGCAGGTCCAGTACGGATGTTGTCCGTAGTGGGAGCAGAAAACTCACGGAGTGACTTGTCAACCATGGCTTCAAACTTAGGTGTCAAGCTCCGAAATAAGTCTTGATGGTCTTCCGATTCAGATGAAACTTTGAGCTCAGATGTAGATGTGTAAACTTTCTTGAGCTTGGCTCTTGTTCGTCTGATCAATAATTCAGGATCTTCGATATAATTTTTTGGAAGGTCAAATCCGGTCATACATTACCCTGCATAAGATACATAAAATAGACAAAAACAAGGGTAATCCTGTTTGAGTAGAGATGTGATGGTTTCTCGATCTCATTAGTGGATGCAAGTGATGTCTCATTTCCTTTTGGAATAGCCTAGCAATCTTCCCCGGCAACGGCGCCAGAAATGCTTGTTGGCATTCCTTAACATCACTCAAAAGCTAGGTTATCATCCCTATCGTGATGCCAGAAATGCACTGTTGGTATTAATGCATATGCCTCTTTGGAAAGAATAGATGAAATGGGTTATCCGCAAGCGCACATATAATACCATTGTAGCATTTCACCGGGAGTAATCCAAGTATCGTTATTTATATTTTTACCACTAGGAAGGGATGGCTAAGGAAATGACTATCACTTGCATGTGTAATGGAGAGGCAAACCATGTCTTATCTATCTTCTCATACAGGGTGAGTCACAATATAATAATAAGATATATATATTGAATGATAAATGATAAGTCATGAAATAATAAATATCTCATCAGAGTACTCCAAGCTATAGCACTAGCATGACTAGGTGAAAAAGAAAGATAAATCCTAAATAGTCTAACTATAAGTCAAAGCATACATTGATTAGTGCAATTACACTTGGCAGTCATGGCGAGACAGATTTATATCTACGCATATTACTAAGGAAAATCAGGAACAGAGCAAGACTTCCTTCACAACCAGATTCTACTAGGCTTATATTCGGAGTGGGGACTATAGAAAAATCAACGGGAGTGTCACATCTGCGAACCACCCCAGAACCCGGAATATAAGGTGCAATCGCAGGTAAACAAGGTATAGACACCACGTCTACACAATGTCCACCAATTTTCTAGCTAAGTTCTTTCCCGTGGGCAAGACAAATGCCCTACGGGGGAAAATTTCAAGTTTTCAGCAACAACATGATGAGTCTGTCCCAGAAGCTTGGGAAAGCTTTCAACATTACATCCTAGAATGTCCTCATCATGGAATGGAGAATTCGCTACCCACGCAAACTTTCTACCACGGGCTCACCAACAACACCCGTGAAACCATGGATGCTGCTGCTGGAGGTGCATTCCAGTCACTCACTATTCCTCAAGCCATAGCTCTTGTGGAGAAGATGGCATCCAACCAAGGTTGGAATGAAGAAAGAACTCAAACCCGCAAGAAAGGTGGAGGTATGCACCAGCTCAAAGAGGTAGACATGCTGTCTGTCAAGATGGATCTGCTGATGAAGAGGCTCGATAAAAGAGCCGTTGAGAAGAATGAAGTCATGCACATTCATGATTCTCGCATGACTTGTGAGAAGTGTGGAAACACTGGGCATTCAAGTAACAATTGCCCAGAGCTACAAGAAGATGTGAACTACATCAACAACAACTACTACTATCGTCCTCAACAGAATCAAGGTTGGAACCAACAACAAAGGCCAAACTACTCAGGTAACTATCAAGGTAATAATGCTTTCAACCAACCGCCTTTGAGAGAATTAGTGATTAATCAAGGAAAATTAATGGATAACCTATCTAAGAAATTAGCTTCCAATGATAAAATGCTTGAAACAATCAATAATAGAATGGATAGCTTTTCTTCTGCCATTAAGAACCAGCATAGCTTTAATAAAATGATAGAATCACAAATATCTCAGCTGGCAATATATGTGCCTCCCGCCGACCAAGGTAAGATTCTGAGGCAACTAGAAGAATTAGAAACTGCAAATCTTGTCGATATATTCAATATAGGAAGTTACTACAGAGATCCATCATTTAGAGGGTGGAAGGATGATTCCTTACCAACCAAGAAGGGTGATCTAGGGAGACCCGTCATCCCGATCTCCATTGGACACAGCGCATTCAATGAAGCTATCTGTGACTTTGGTGCAAGCGTCAACATCATGCCTAAGGTAATTTTTGAGAAAATTTATGATCACCCACTATTGTACACAACCATGTGCTTGCAGCTTGCAGACCAGTCACTATGCTACCCAAAAGGCATCCTAGAAGACATCTGTGTGTGAGTTGGGAACTCGTATGTCCCTGCAGACTTCATGGTGATAGAGACAGGAGGTGATGAGAAGGCACCCATCATTTTGGATCGTCCCTTCTTAAGCACCGCTGGAGCCATCATCTACGCCAACAGCGCTAAGATCTGTTTTAATATCAAAGGAAAAAGGAGAAGTTCACTTTCAAGAACCGTACACTAGACTCGCCTGCGCACCCACAAACACCATACATCTACAACAAGGCTGAAAAGAAAAAGAAGAACAATAGGAGGAACAAGACCAAATAGGTAGAGGTAGTGAAAATGGTCAACGCAGTCCACAAGGAATACGACCATCTCCTTAAATCTCCACACTTGATCCAAAAGATGATCTAGGAGTACCAACAATAGAGTGCACGATCAACCGAAGTTCCTTCCAGAAAACCTTCTGCGACACTGGGTCGGGAGTCAACATAATGGCCAAGGTAACATATGAATATTTATTTGGCAAAATGCCCTTGCATCCCACCTATGTGCAGCTGCAGATGGCAGACCAGACATTCCGATTCCCGGAGGGGATAGCAAAGGACGTTCCTGTACAAATTGATGACCACTTTATCCCTACTGACTTCCTGGTCCTCGACATGGGAGAAGACGACTACGATCCACCAATTGTTCTTGGGAGACCGTTCCTCAACACCACTCGCGCAATCATCTACATAGGATCAGGAGAGATTCACTTCCAGTTCCCTTCAGAGAAGGTACACCGTTGTTTCAATAGTTACACTATCTATGAGCCATTGAAGAAGAACAGGTCAAGGAGGCGCCGTTCTCAGCGCCAAAAGAAGCAACTCCTCAAGGATGGATGGGCTAATTATGAAGGAGAAGTTATAAGGAGTGAAGATATCCCGCCAGTAGAAGAAGCACCAAAGGAAGAATCTCCTTCATCCAAGACAAGCTCGCCAATGAAAAAGGTATGGAAAGAAAAAGCAAAATCTACTTCCCCTTCACCAACACAAGAAGAGGTGCAGCCAGGATGACATTTGTTCCATCTGATATACCCTGGGAAGTTTGAAGTGATTAAGAGGTCCTGTTTGGAGGACTTAAATCCCTGAACCCTCGCCGAAAGGTAACTCATTAATTATCCATATTTCCCTTTTCTAGCATTGCATTAATTATTTTCTCCTTAGCATATTTACTTTCTCGCACTGCATAGTTAATTCTTGTTGCATTTTCACTTTGCTACTTCTGCATTAGAAAGGAAAATAAATATGTCTTACATTGCATCCTAAAATATTAAAGCCCCATGTGGATAAAGGTGTCCACTGTGGAGGCATAAAAATAAAAATAAATATGCATTCATCTTAGTTACATTTCTCTTTACATCATACAAAATAAAAATACCAAAAAAATATATAAGGAGAGGGATCCTGTTTAAATTCTGCTCCTAAGACATAACTAAAAACTTATGAGGTTTTAGACGCTCAAGGATTAGAAGGTTACCACTAATGCTTAATCAGTTCCACAAGCTTTGTTGTCTATTTGAGCTCCACAGGATTTAAAGGATCAAAAAGAGCCGACAAGCAAAGAAAAGATGTGTCCACTGCTGGAGTGCTGTTCCGACAGTCATCAACATTCAAAAAAATGCTCCGGATAAGGAAGTACATCTCCACTGCCAGACAGCTCACTGAACAACTACGCCAACATCTAGCTTGGGGGAGAGCATCCCCCGTGTATCCAGCTAAGTATTCCTTTTACTATTTTAGTTTTAAATTAGAGTTTGCTTTGCTAAAATCTGAAAATAATAAAAAGATGCATAATTATAAAATCAAATAAAGATTTCCCTTTTATATATCTTAATTGTGTATGATCTTTAAGTTTTTTCAAAAGATAAATCACCGGAACTCAAGTATCTCTAGGAACAAATAAACAGTAGCTCAGACCTTCCCATATCATATTCGTCAACTGCCTAGACTTAGATCAAGCATTTGCTACCCACAAGTTTCAGGTTTAGAGTAAATCTTAGATCAAAACAGTCATATCCAAAACTCGGGAGAATTCGAGGTTGAAAACTAGGCACTTGAAAGGAATTAAGGCAGAGCAACTATTTATCATTTCCATATAAGAGTCTATCTCAAGAATTCATTTTATTTAGGCAAACCTTTGTACACTCTCTCCTTTATTTTATTTGCAAACTTAAAGATCATACACAATTAAGATATATAAAAGGGAAATCTTTATTTGATTTTATAATTATGCATCTTTTTATTATTTTCAGATTTTAGCAAAGCAAACTCTAATTTAAAACTAAAATAGTAAAAGGAATACTTAGCTGGATACACGGGGGATGCTCTCCCCCAAGCTAGATGTTGGCGTAGTTGTTCAGTGAGCTGTCTGGCAGTGGAGATGTACTTCCTTATCCGGAGCATTTTTTTGAATGTTGATGACTGTCGGAACAGCACTCCAGCAGTGGACACATCTTTTCTTTGCTTGTCGGCTCTTTTTGATCCTTTAAATCCTGTGGAGCTCAAATAGACAACAAAGCTTGTGGAACTGATTAAGCATTAGTGGTAACCTTCTAATCCTTGAGCGTCTAAAACCTCATAAGTTTTTAGTTATGTCTTAGGAGCAGAATTTAAACAGGATCCCTCTCCTTATATATTTTTTTGGTATTTTTATTTTGTATGATGTAAAGAGAAATGTAACTAAGATGAATGCATATTTATTTTTATTTTTATGCCTCCACAGTGGACACCTTTATCCACATGGGGCTTTAATATTTTAGGATGCAATGTAAGACATATTTATTTTCCTTTCTAATGCAGAAGTAGCAAAGTGAAAATGCAACAAGAATTAACTATGCAGTGCGAGAAAGTAAATATGCTAAGGAGAAAATAATTAATGCAATGCTAGAAAAGGGAAATATGGATAATTAATGAGTTACCTTTCGGCGAGGGTTCAGGGATTTAAGTCCTCCAAACAGGACCTCTTAATCACTTCAAACTTCCCAGGGTATATCAGATGGAACAAATGTCATCCTGGCTGCACCTCTTCTTGTGTTGGTGAAGGGGAAGTAGATTTTGCTTTTTCTTTCCATACCTTTTTCATTGGCGAGCTTGTCTTGGATGAAGGAGATTCTTCCTTTGGTGCTTCTTCTACTGGCGGGATATCTTCACTCCTTATAACTTCTCCTTCATAATTAGCCCATCCATCCTTGAGGAGTTGCTTCTTTTGGCGCTGAGAACGGCGCCTCCTTGACCTGTTCTTCTTCAATGGCTCATAGATAGTGTAACTATTGAAACAACGGTGTACCTTCTCTGAAGGGAACTGGAAGTGAATCTCTCCTGATCCTATGTAGATGATTGCGCGAGTGGTGTTGAGGAACGGTCTCCCAAGAACAATTGGTGGATCGTAGTCGTCTTCTCCCATGTCGAGGACCAGGAAGTCAGTAGGGATAAAGTGGTCATCAATTTGTACAGGAACGTCCTTTGCTATCCCCTCCGGGAATCGGAATGTCTGGTCTGCCATCTGCAGCTGCACATAGGTGGGATGCAAGGGCATTTTGCCAAATAAATATTCATATGTTACCTTGGCCATTATGTTGACTCCCGACCCAGTGTCGCAGAAGGTTTTCTGGAAGGAACTTCGGTTGATCGTGCACTCTATTGTTGGTACTCCTAGATCATCTTTTTGGATCAAGTGTGGAGATTTAAGGAGATGGTCGTATTCCTTGTGGACTGCGTTGACCATTTTCACTACCTCTACCTATTTGGTCTTGTTCCTCCTATTGTTCTTCTTTTTCTTTTCAGCCTTGTTGTAGATGTATGGTGTTTGTGGGTGCGCAGGCGAGTCTAGTGTACGGTTCTTGAAAGTGAACTTCTCCTTTTTCCTTTGATATTAAAACAGATCTTAGCGCTGTTGGCGTAGATGATGGCTCCAGCGGTGCTTAAGAAGGGACGATCCAAAATGATGGGTGCCTTCTCATCACCTCCTGTCTCTATCACCATGAAGTCTGCAGGGACATACGAGTTCCCAACTCACACACAGATGTCTTCTAGGATGCCTTTTGGGTAGCATAGTGACTGGTCTGCAAGCTGCAAGCACATGGTTGTGTACAATAGTGGGTGATCATAAATTTTCTCAAAAATTACCTTAGGCATGATGTTGACGCTTGCACCAAAGTCACAGATAGCTTCATTGAATGCGCTGTGTCCAATGGAGATCGGGATGACGGGTCTCCCTAGATCACCCTTCTTGGTTGGTAAGGAATCATCCTTCCACCCTCTAAATGATGGATCTCTGTAGTAACTTCCTATATTGAATATATCGACAAGATTTGCAGTTTCTAATTCTTCTAGTTGCCTCAGAATCTTACCTTGGTCGGCGGGAGGCACATATATTGCCAGCTGAGATATTTGTGATTCTATCATTTTATTAAAGCTATGCTGGTTCTTAATGGCAGAAGAAAAGCTATCCATTCTATTATTGATTGTTTCAAGCATTTTATCATTGGAAGCTAATTTCTTAGATAGGTTATCCATTAATTTTCCTTGATTAATCACTAATTCTCTCAAAGGCGGTTGGTTGAAAGCATTATTACCTTGATAGTTACCTGAGTAGTTTGGCCTTTGTTGTTGGTTCCAACCTTGATTCTGTTGAGGACGATAGTAGTAGTTGTTGTTGATGTAGTTCACATCTTCTTGTAGCTCTGGGCAATTGTTACTTGAATGCCCAGTGTTTCCACACTTCTCACAAGTCATGCGAGAATCATGAATGTGCATGACTTCATTCTTCTCAACGGCTCTTTTATCGAGCCTCTTCATCAGCAGATCCATCTTGACAGACAGCATGTCTACCTCTTTGAGCTGGTGCATACCTCCACCTTTCTTGCGGGTTTGAGTTCTTTCTTCATTCCAACCTTGGTTGGATGCCATCTTCTCCACAAGAGCTATGGCTTGAGGAATAGTGAGTGACTGGAATGCACCTCCAGCAGCAGCATCCATGGTTTCACGGGTGTTGTTGGTGAGCCCGTGGTAGAAAGTTTGCGTGGGTAGCGAATTCTCCATTCCATGATGAGGACATTCTAGGATGTAATGTTGAAAGCTTTCCCAAGCTTCTGGGACAGACTCATCATGTTGTTGCTGAAAACTTGAAATTTTCCCCCGTAGGGCATTTGTCTTGCCCACGGGAAAGAACTTAGCTAGAAAATTGGTGGAATAGAGTGCCCACGTAGTGTTCTTATCTTTGTTGGAGTAGAACCATTGCTTCGCTCTTCCCAAGAGTGAAAATGGAAAGAGGCGGAGCAGTATGGCGTCTCTGGGGACTCCCTTGATGGTGAATGTGCTACAGATCTCCAGAAAGTGTTGAAGATGAGCACTAGCATCTTCGTGTGCCTTTCCACAAAACTGGCTAGCTTGCACCATGTTGATAAGTGTAGGCTTGAGCTCAAATGACTGGTCTCCAATGTTGATAGCAGGTCCAGTACGGATGTTGTCCGTAGTGGGAGCAGAAAACTCACGGAGTGACTTGTCAACCATGGCTTCAAACTTAGGTGTCAAGCTCCGAAATAAGTCTTGATGGTCTTCCGATTCAGATGAAACTTTGAGCTCAGATGTAGATGTGTAAACTTTCTTGAGCTTGGCTCTTGTTCGTCTGATCAATAATTCAGGATCTTCGATATAATTTTTTGGAAGGTCAAATCCGGTCATACATTACCCTGCATAAGATACATAAAATAGACAAAAACAAGGGTAATCCTGTTTGAGTAGAGATGTGATGGTTTCTCGATCTCATTAGTGGATGCAAGTGATGTCTCATTTCCTTTTGGAATAGCCTAGCAATCTTCCCCGGCAACGGCGCCAGAAATGCTTGTTGGCATTCCTTAACATCACTCAAAAGCTAGGTTATCATCCCTATCGTGATGCCAGAAATGCACTGTTGGTATTAATGCATATGCCTCTTTGGAAAGAATAGATGAAATGGGTTATCCGCAAGCGCACATATAATACCATTGTAGCATTTCACCGGGAGTAATCCAAGTATCGTTATTTATATTTTTACCACTAGGAAGGGATGGCTAAGGAAATGACTATCACTTGCATGTGTAATGGAGAGGCAAACCATGTCTTATCTATCTTCTCATACAGGGTGAGTCACAATATAATAATAAGATATATATATTGAATGATAAATGATAAGTCATGAAATAATAAATATCTCATCAGAGTACTCCAAGCTATAGCACTAGCATGACTAGGTGAAAAAGAAAGATAAATCCTAAATAGTCTAACTATAAGTCAAAGCATACATTGATTAGTGCAATTACACTTGGCAGTCATGGCGAGACAGATTTATATCTACGCATATTACTAAGGAAAATCAGGAACAGAGCAAGACTTCCTTCACAACCAGATTCTACTAGGCTTATATTCGGAGCTTGACACCTAAGTTTGAAGCCATGGTTGACAAGTCACTCCGTGAGTTTTCTGCTCCCACTACGGACAACATCCGTACTGGACCTGCTATCAACATTGGAGACCAGTCATTTGAGCTCAAGCCTACACTTATCAACATGGTGCAAGCTAGCCAGTTTTGTGGAAAGGCACACGAAGATGCTAGTGCTCATCTTCAACACTTTCTGGAGATCTGTAGCACATTCACCATCAAGGGAGTCCCCAGAGACGCCATACTGCTCCGCCTCTTTCCATTTTCACTCTTGGGAAGAGCGAAGCAATGGTTCTACTCCAACAAAGATAAGAACACTACGTGGGCACTCTATTCCACCAATTTTCTAGCTAAGTTCTTTCCCGTGGGCAAGACAAATGCCCTACGGGGGAAAATTTCAAGTTTTCAGCAACAACATGATGAGTCTGTCCCAGAAGCTTGGGAAAGCTTTCAACATTACATCCTAGAATGTCCTCATCATGGAATGGAGAATTCGCTACCCACGCAAACTTTCTACCACGGGCTCACCAACAACACCGTGAAACCATGGATGCTGCTGCTGGAGGTGCATTCCAGTCACTCACTATTCCTCAAGCCATAGCTCTTGTGGAGAAGATGGCATCCAACCAAGGTTGGAATGAAGAAAGAACTCAAACCCGCAAGAAAGGTGGAGGTATGCACCAGCTCAAAGAGGTAGACATGCTGTCTGTCAAGATGGATCTGCTGATGAAGAGGCTCGATAAAAGAGCCGTTGAGAAGAATGAAGTCATGCACATTCATGATTCTCGCATGACTTGTGAGAAGTGTGGAAACACTGGGCATTCAAGTAACAATTGCCCAGAGCTACAAGAAGATGTGAACTACATCAACAACAACTACTACTATCGTCCTCAACAGAATCAAGGTTGGAACCAACAACAAAGGCCAAACTACTCAGGTAACTATCAAGGTAATAATGCTTTCAACCAACCGCCTTTGAGAGAATTAGTGATTAATCAAGGAAAATTAATGGATAACCTATCTAAGAAATTAGCTTCCAATGATAAAATGCTTGAAACAATCAATAATAGAATGGATAGCTTTTCTTCTGCCATTAAGAACCAGCATAGCTTTAATAAAATGATAGAATCACAAATATCTCAGCTGGCAATATATGTGCCTCCCGCCGACCAAGGTAAGATTCTGAGGGCAACTAGAAGAATTAGAAACTGCAAATCTTGTCGATATATTCAATATAGGAAGTTACTACAGAGATCCATCATTTAGAGGGTGGAAGGATGATTCCTTACCAACCAAGAAGGGTGATCTAGGGAGACCCGTCATCCCGATCTCCATTGGACACAGCGCATTCAATGAAGCTATCTGTGACTGGTCTGCAAGCTGCAAGCACATGGTTGTGTACAATAGTGGGTGATCATAAATTTTCTCAAAAATTACCTTAGGCATGATGTTGACGCTTGCACCAAAGTCACAGATAGCTTCATTGAATGCGCTGTGTCCAATGGAGATCGGGATGACGGGTCTCCCTAGATCACCCTTCTTGGTTGGTAAGGAATCATCCTTCCACCCTCTAAATGATGGATCTCTGTAGTAACTTCCTATATTGAATATATCGACAAGATTTGCAGTTTCTAATTCTTCTAGTTGCCTCAGAATCTTACCTTGGTCGGCGGGAGGCACATATATTGCCAGCTGAGATATTTGTGATTCTATCATTTTATTAAAGCTATGCTGGTTCTTAATGGCAGAAGAAAAGCTATCCATTCTATTATTGATTGTTTCAAGCATTTTATCATTGGAAGCTAATTTCTTAGATAGGTTATCCATTAATTTTCCTTGATTAATCACTAATTCTCTCAAAGGCGGTTGGTTGAAAGCATTATTACCTTGATAGTTACCTGAGTAGTTTGGCCTTTGTTGTTGGTTCCAACCTTGATTCTGTTGAGGACGATAGTAGTAGTTGTTGTTGATGTAGTTCACATCTTCTTGTAGCTCTGGGCAATTGTTACTTGAATGCCCAGTGTTTCCACACTTCTCACAAGTCATGCGAGAATCATGAATGTGCATGACTTCATTCTTCTCAACGGCTCTTTTATCGAGCCTCTTCATCAGCAGATCCATCTTGACAGACAGCATGTCTACCTCTTTGAGCTGGTGCATACCTCCACCTTTCTTGCGGGTTTGAGTTCTTTCTTCATTCCAACCTTGGTTGGATGCCATCTTCTCCACAAGAGCTATGGCTTGAGGAATAGTGAGTGACTGGAATGCACCTCCAGCAGCAGCATCCATGGTTTCACGGGTGTTGTTGGTGAGCCCGTGGTAGAAAGTTTGCGTGGGTAGCGAATTCTCCATTCCATGATGAGGACATTCTAGGATGTAATGTTGAAAGCTTTCCCAAGCTTCTGGGACAGACTCATCATGTTGTTGCTGAAAACTTGAAATTTTCCCCCGTAGGGCATTTGTCTTGCCCACGGGAAAGAACTTAGCTAGAAAATTGGTGGAATAGAGTGCCCACGTAGTGTTCTTATCTTTGTTGGAGTAGAACCATTGCTTCGCTCTTCCCAAGAGTGAAAATGGAAAGAGGCGGAGCAGTATGGCGTCTCTGGGGACTCCCTTGATGGTGAATGTGCTACAGATCTCCAGAAAGTGTTGAAGATGAGCACTAGCATCTTCGTGTGCCTTTCCACAAAACTGGCTAGCTTGCACCATGTTGATAAGTGTAGGCTTGAGCTCAAATGACTGGTCTCCAATGTTGATAGCAGGTCCAGTACGGATGTTGTCCGTAGTGGGAGCAGAAAACTCACGGAGTGACTTGTCAACCATGGCTTCAAACTTAGGTGTCAAGCTCCGAAATAAGTCTTGATGGTCTTCCGATTCAGATGAAACTTTGAGCTCAGATGTAGATGTGTAAACTTTCTTGAGCTTGGCTCTTGTTCGTCTGATCAATAATTCAGGATCTTCGATATAATTTTTTGGAAGGTCAAATCCGGTCATACATTACCCTGCATAAGATACATAAAATAGACAAAAACAAGGGTAATCCTGTTTGAGTAGAGATGTGATGGTTTCTCGATCTCATTAGTGGATGCAAGTGATGTCTCATTTCCTTTTGGAATAGCCTAGCAATCTTCCCCGGCAACGGCGCCAGAAATGCTTGTTGGCATTCCTTAACATCACTCAAAAAGCTAGGTTATCATCCCTATCGTGATGCCAGAAATGCACTGTTGGTATTAATGCATATGCCTCTTTGGAAAGAATAGATGAAATGGGTTATCCGCAAGCGCACATATAATACCATTGTAGCATTTCACCGGGAGTAATCCAAGTATCGTTATTTATATTTTTACCACTAGGAAGGGATGGCTAAGGAAATGACTATCACTTGCATGTGTAATGGAGAGGCAAACCATGTCTTATCTATCTTCTCATACAGGGTGAGTCACAATATAATAATAAGATATATATATTGAATGATAAATGATAAGTCATGAAATAATAAATATCTCATCAGAGTACTCCAAGCTATAGCATGGAGTACTCTGATGAGATATTTATTATTTCATGACTTATCATTTATCATTCAATATATATATCTTATTATTATATTGTGACTCACCCTGTATGAGAAGATAGATAAGACATGGTTTGCCTCTCCATTACACATGCAAGTGATAGTCATTTCCTTAGCCATCCCTTCCTAGTGGTAAAAATATAAATAACGATACTTGGATTACTCCCGGTGAAATGCTACAATGGTATTATATGTGCGCTTGCGGATAACCCATTTCATCTATTCTTTCCAAAGAGGCATATGCATTAATACCAACAGTGCATTTCTGGCATCACGATAGGGATGATAACCTAGCTTTTGAGTGATGTTAAGGAATGCCAACAAGCATTTCTGGCGCCGTTGCCGGGGAAGATTGCTAGGCTATTCCAAAAGGAAATGAGACATCACTTGCATCCACTAATGAGATCGAGAAACCATCACATCTCTACTCAAACAGGATTACCCTTGTTTTTGTCTATTTTATGTATCTTATGCAGGGTAATGTATGACCGGATTTGACCTTCCAAAAAATTATATCGAAGATCCTGAATTATTGATCAGACGAACAAGAGCCAAGCTCAAGAAAGTTTACACATCTACATCTGAGCTCAAAGTTTCATCTGAATCGGAAGACCATCAAGACTTATTTCGGAGCTTGACACCTAAGTTTGAAGCCATGGTTGACAAGTCACTCCGTGAGTTTTCTGCTCCCACTACGGACAACATCCGTACTGGACCTGCTATCAACATTGGAGACCAGTCATTTGAGCTCAAGCCTACACTTATCAACATGGTGCAAGCTAGCCAGTTTTGTGGAAAGGCACACGAAGATGCTAGTGCTCATCTTCAACACTTTCTGGAGATCTGTATAGCACATTCACCATCAAGGGAGTCCCCAGAGACGCCATACTGCTCCGCCTCTTTCCATTTTCACTCTTGGGAAGAGCGAAGCAATGGTTCTACTCCAACAAAGATAAGAACACTACGTGGGCACTCTATTCCACCAATTTTCTAGCTAAGTTCTTTCCCGTGGGCAAGACAAATGCCCTACGGGGGAAAATTTCAAGTTTTCAGCAACAACATGATGAGTCTGTCCCAGAAGCTTGGGAAAGCTTTCAACATTACATCCTAGAATGTCCTCATCATGGAATGGAGAATTCGCTACCCACGCAAACTTTCTACCACGGGCTCACCAACAACACCCGTGAAACCATGGATGCTGCTGCTGGAGGTGCATTCCAGTCACTCACTATTCCTCAAGCCATAGCTCTTGTGGAGAAGATGGCATCCAACCAAGGTTGGAATGAAGAAAGAACTCAAACCCGCAAGAAAGGTGGAGGTATGCACCAGCTCAAAGAGGTAGACATGCTGTCTGTCAAGATGGATCTGCTGATGAAGAGGCTCGATAAAAGAGCCGTTGAGAAGAATGAAGTCATGCACATTCATGATTCTCGCATGACTTGTGAGAAGTGTGGAAACACTGGGCATTCAAGTAACAATTGCCCAGAGCTACAAGAAGATGTGAACTACATCAACAACAACTACTACTATCGTCCTCAACAGAATCAAGGTTGGAACCAACAACAAAGGCCAAACTACTCAGGTAACTATCAAGGTAATAATGCTTTCAACCAACCGCCTTTGAGAGAATTAGTGATTAATCAAGGAAAATTAATGGATAACCTATCTAAGAAATTAGCTTCCAATGATAAAATGCTTGAAACAATCAATAATAGAATGGATAGCTTTTCTTCTGCCATTAAGAACCAGCATAGCTTTAATAAAATGATAGAATCACAAATATCTCAGCTGGCAATATATGTGCCTCCCGCCGACCAAGGTAAGATTCTGAGGCAACTAGAAGAATTAGAAACTGCAAATCTTGTCGATATATTCAATATAGGAAGTTACTACAGAGATCCATCATTTAGAGGGTGGAAGGATGATTCCTTACCAACCAAGAAGGGTGATCTAGGGAGACCCGTCATCCCGATCTCCATTGGACACAGCGCATTCAATGAAGCTATCTGTGACTGGTCTGCAAGCTGCAAGCACATGGTTGTGTACAATAGTGGGTGATCATAAATTTTCTCAAAAATTACCTTAGGCATGATGTTGACGCTTGCACCAAAGTCACAGATAGCTTCATTGAATGCGCTGTGTCCAATGGAGATCGGGATGACGGGTCTCCCTAGATCACCCTTCTTGGTTGGTAAGGAATCATCCTTCCACCCTCTAAATGATGGATCTCTGTAGTAACTTCCTATATTGAATATATCGACAAGATTTGCAGTTTCTAATTCTTCTAGTTGCCTCAGAATCTTACCTTGGTCGGCGGGAGGCACATATATTGCCAGCTGAGATATTTGTGATTCTATCATTTTATTAAAGCTATGCTGGTTCTTAATGGCAGAAGAAAAGCTATCCATTCTATTATTGATTGTTTCAAGCATTTTATCATTGGAAGCTAATTTCTTAGATAGGTTATCCATTAATTTTCCTTGATTAATCACTAATTCTCTCAAAGGCGGTTGGTTGAAAGCATTATTACCTTGATAGTTACCTGAGTAGTTTGGCCTTTGTTGTTGGTTCCAACCTTGATTCTGTTGAGGACGATAGTAGTAGTTGTTGTTGATGTAGTTCACATCTTCTTGTAGCTCTGGGCAATTGTTACTTGAATGCCCAGTGTTTCCACACTTCTCACAAGTCATGCGAGAATCATGAATGTGCATGACTTCATTCTTCTCAACGGCTCTTTTATCGAGCCTCTTCATCAGCAGATCCATCTTGACAGACAGCATGTCTACCTCTTTGAGCTGGTGCATACCTCCACCTTTCTTGCGGGTTTGAGTTCTTTCTTCATTCCAACCTTGGTTGGATGCCATCTTCTCCACAAGAGCTATGGCTTGAGGAATAGTGAGTGACTGGAATGCACCTCCAGCAGCAGCATCCATGGTTTCACGGGTGTTGTTGGTGAGCCCGTGGTAGAAAGTTTGCGTGGGTAGCGAATTCTCCATTCCATGATGAGGACATTCTAGGATGTAATGTTGAAAGCTTTCCCAAGCTTCTGGGACAGACTCATCATGTTGTTGCTGAAAACTTGAAATTTTCCCCCGTAGGGCATTTGTCTTGCCCACGGGAAAGAACTTAGCTAGAAAATTGGTGGAATAGAGTGCCCACGTAGTGTTCTTATCTTTGTTGGAGTAGAACCATTGCTTCGCTCTTCCCAAGAGTGAAAATGGAAAGAGGCGGAGCAGTATGGCGTCTCTGGGGACTCCCTTGATGGTGAATGTGCTACAGATCTCCAGAAAGTGTTGAAGATGAGCACTAGCATCTTCGTGTGCCTTTCCACAAAACTGGCTAGCTTGCACCATGTTGATAAGTGTAGGCTTGAGCTCAAATGACTGGTCTCCAATGTTGATAGCAGGTCCAGTACGGATGTTGTCCGTAGTGGGAGCAGAAAACTCACGGAGTGACTTGTCAACCATGGCTTCAAACTTAGGTGTCAAGCTCCGAAATAAGTCTTGATGGTCTTCCGATTCAGATGAAACTTTGAGCTCAGATGTAGATGTGTAAACTTTCTTGAGCTTGGCTCTTGTTCGTCTGATCAATAATTCAGGATCTTCGATATAATTTTTTGGAAGGTCAAATCCGGTCATACATTACCCTGCATAAGATACATAAAATAGACAAAAACAAGGGTAATCCTGTTTGAGTAGAGATGTGATGGTTTCTCGATCTCATTAGTGGATGCAAGTGATGTCTCATTTCCTTTTGGAATAGCCTAGCAATCTTCCCCGGCAACGGCGCCAGAA
>JAHUYU010000938.1:0-17417 GCA_030439765.1 Tripidium arundinaceum | reverse complement strand
GGTGAAAAATAGATTTTGAAAGTTTCACACAACTTTTCACAAGAATTTTATCCAATACTAAATCATACAAGTGTGCACAAGATGTCAAGCCACGTTACGAGAATCAACAATATTTAGCTCACGCCTCAAAGCACAAAATCTTGACTCATCTAGAGGCTTTGTGAAGATATCGGCTAGCTGAAATTCGGTTCTCACATATTGGACATCGATATCTCCTTTGGCGTGGTGGTCTCTCAAGAAGTGATGGCGAATGTCTATGTGCTTTGTTCTAGAGTGGTTTACCGGGTTGTCGGCTAGCTTGATTGCTCCCTCATTAGCACACAAGAGAGGAATCTTGCTTTGCTCATAACCAAAGTCTCTCAAGGTTTGCTTCATCCAAAGTAGTTGGGCACAGCAAGCGCCTGCCGCCACATACTTGGCCTCAGCGGTGGATAAGGCAATGGAGTTTTGCTTCTTAGAACTCCATGACACTAAAGACCTACCAAGAAATTGGCATGTCCCGTATGTACTCTTTCTCTCTACCCTGCAACCGGCATAATCCGAATCAGAATAGCCAAGTAGAGTGAAAGTGGAGCCCTTAGGATACCACAAGCCAAGATTAGGAGTGAGCACAAGATACCGAAAAATTCTCTTAACGGCCATGAGATGACATTCTTTCGGATTAGCTTGCAATCTTGCACACATGCACACGCTAAGCATAATATCAGGCCTAGATGCACAAAGGTAAAGCAAGGATCCAATCATGGAGCGATATACCTTTTGATCTACGGCCTTGCCGTCTCCATCAAGGTCAAGATGTCCGGTTGTAGGCATTGGAGTCTTGATGGGCTTGGCCTTGTCCATGTCAAACTTCTTTAGCATGTCGGTGGTGTACTTGGTTTGACTTATGAACGTGCCGTCCTTGAGTTGCTTGTAGGCTAAACATTTATGCTTAATGTCTATCTTAGCTTGTTTAGCTTTTTGTGTTGATGCCTATGATGGATGTTGGTTTAGAATGGTTATGTTGAGTTTAAGTCCTCTTCTTTCTTGCATAACCATTCAAGTTCTTTTGATTTATTCTTGTGGTATATCCTGTCATATGCATCACGATCTATTGTTTCACACACACTTATAGGCACCCCACGGATTGCAAAAATTAGGGGGAGCTTATTCTTAATGTATGCAATCTTGATGTGAATCAAGATTTGAAATTCCAAATCCTATGCATACATTAAGGGGGGAGCTCAACTTGAATTTTGGAATTCAAAAGCTTCAATTCTTTCTATCTAATGTAATCCTAAGTTGGTTGTCATCAATTACCAAAAAGGGGGAGTTTGTAAGTGCATTCGCCCCCGTTGTGGGTTTTGGATAATTAATGACAATTAAATTAGGGACTAACATGTTTATCAAGTGTAATCTACAGGTGTTAGTCCATTGATGGAATTGAAAAAGAATATCTGGTGAATTATAGCACCCTAAATTTTGATGGACAATAGGCGCTTCGACTCAAGGGCTCCAACACCTTTTATTTTGATTTGAGTCGTAGGAAACGCCGCACTAACAAGAGGGATACAAATCTAGTTGGCAAAATGGGGATAAAAAGTGCTCTTGTCGACTCTTAGTATGCTGAGAGACGGGCATCGGAAGTTCCGGTGTGAAGGACCGGAAGTTCCGGCTGCACTGTAGCACGAGCGTGCGCGCATCAGAGTTTTGTTCCGGACTCGGACCGGAAGTTCCGGTTGCACTGTAGCACGAGCGTGCGCGCATCAGAGTTTTGTTCCGGACTCGGACCGGAAGTTCCGGTTAGTGCAGATTGCGCGCGTGCGCATGCGAGAGTTTTGTTCTGGGCTCTGTCCGGAGGTTCCAGTACAGACCGGAAGTTCTGGTCTATGCACCGAAAGTTCCGGTGGACCCGTGTTGACTGACAAGCCCAACGGTCAGATCTCGTTTGACCAGAAGTTCCGGTGGCTTCCACCAGAACTTCCGGTGGCTCATCTGAGCCCGAGTATATAAGATTCTCACCTCATTTCTAACCGTTGCAACAAGAGAGCTTCGCACATTTTCATTTCTTCTGCTCTCCCAACTCTCTCCAAGCTGTGACTCGCCCACTCTCTCTCCCCCTTTGCCTCCAAGCTTCAATCTCCGATTGTTTGAGCTAGGGACGTGAGATTTGAGAGAGGGAGCATCGATCTTTGACTTGAGCACTTGGATTCCTCGTCTTGCCGGGTTGGTTTGTGTTTGTTACTCTTGGGTTCTTGGAACCCTAGCCGGCTAGGCGTTCTTCGTGGTTGCCCGTGTTGATTCATTTGTGAGGGCGCCCCGAAGTGTTTGTATCACTCTTTGATCCTTAGTGGAAATCTCAAGCTAGCCTACGTGGTTGCTTGAGGGAGGAGACCTTCGTGGTCGGACCTTCGTGGTCACCTCAAAAATGAGGACGTAGGAACTCCTTCGTGGGGATTGCCGAACCTCGGTAAAAATAGCTTGTCTTGCTGTGGCGGTAGCATCGACTACCCTTTGTTCTTGTGTTCTTGTTGTTCTTCCTCTCTACCCCCAACTTCTTAGGTGGGAGGTCCCGATCTACGATTTGGTGTGGTTCCAAGCCTTGAGGAGTTCAACATCATCATCAATAACCTCTAGGAGGGTGTGGTAACACTTGGATCTGAAATCTCAACTCGATTCACTCTGATTTCGTAGCTCTTCTAGGGCACCAGAAGTTCTGAAGGTTTGCACCGGAAGTTCTGGTACCCCTGACCGGAACTTCCGATCCAGACCACCGGAACTTCCGGTCTGGTATTTAACTTCCGCAAATTCGAGTTTATGAGTTTCAGGTTTTGCAAAAAGGCCTATTCACCCCCCCTCTAGGCCAATTAGGTCCTTTCAAGGATCCTCTTGGAACGACGCCAGGGAGAGTTCTGGGCCTGATCGGCGGAGCTTCAGGGCCTGTATATTGTTTGCTCGGCGTACAGGCTGCTTGCCGAGCAAGAAGCCCATGGTCGAGATCACAAGAAAGGCAGGGTTGCATCCTCTCTAGCGACTAATGACCCGTACTGGCAAAAGCTGTGGAAATGCAAAGTTCCACCCAAGGTTAGAGTCTTTTGGTGGAGAGTTTCGCATGATTATATGCCTTGCTGGGCCAATCTTTATCGCAGGCACATAGAACCAGTTGGGACGTGTGTATTCTACGGTATGGAAGATGAAACCACCTATCATACACTCACCCAGCGCTCTTACGCTGTTGAGTTCTCGAACAAATTTAGGACTATCATGGGAATTAAGCTGCCCAAGCTTAGTCCTAGAACGTGGACACGGGACTTGATGGATAATGCTTTTTTGTCTAGAGAAAGATAGTGGTGTGATTATGTGCGCGATATGGTCCTTGTGGCGAAGTCGGAATGTCCGCCAGCATGGCAAAATGCCGATTGACCCGAGCGCGGCAATGGAGTGGGCGCTCGAGACTTGCTGCCAGTTGTCAGGAGGCAACCAGCCAGACACCGGGCGGATGATGGCGCCAAACATGCAATGGCAAATGCTGGAGGAGGGGACCCTCAAGATCAACATTGATGGAGCCTTCTCCCAAGAATCCAGCACGGGCTGCAACGGGGGTGGTTATGTGAGATAGTGGCGGCAATTTCCTTGCAGCATCAGCTCGTTGGCTGGATTCGCTGGGGTCTATCCTCTTGGTAGAAGCAGAAGCGCTCCGTGATGGCGTGCGACTCATACTAGAAGGAACCAGGGAGCGCATCATTGTAGAGACGGATTCTCAAGGGTTGGTTTCGCTGTGGAACAATAGGAGAAAGAACCGATCCAGATCACTGCAATCATGGATGCCATTGAGGAGATGGCCTCAAATTTCACCTCCTTCTAGGTTATCCACACTATAAGATCGGCGAATTTTGTACCTCCAAGGAGTTTGTGACAAGAACTTCCTTGTGAGGTTGCTCCCCTTTATGGGGTCGTTGTTCGTCGATTTAGGATGGCCAGTGGAGCAGCAGGCTGCTGCTTCCAACTTCGATGAAGAGACGGCGATGAGCCGTTTGCTGAAGCATTCATCGTGTTCAATGCACACCATGTTTGATGTGCTACTCACTGGCGTTTCAAAATATTTACTTCCTTCGTCGACATGGGAGTCGGCCTTTAGCTTCATCCTGGGCGTATTCCTTCACAGCGGGAGGTGGAGGATGGTCAGGCTGTGGCGGCATCGGTCGACGGCGGCGACCATCGGGAGCACCTTGACAGGCTTGCAATGTATTTCTAATTTCTTCCAAGGGTGCCTTTGTAAGGGGTTCAATGTAAAATTTCTGTTTCAATAAAATCCAACCCAATGTTCTTAAAAAAAAGAAATAGTAGACCCACCGTATATATCATCAGTCGACAACGGATACAGAGCATGCATATGTATCCGTAGGGAAAACATACACCTCGCTCTAATGCGCCCGTGACCTGGCAGTCTGGAACACGGACCCTGCGGATAGAGATGAGCACGGGAGCTCACAAGGCACGCACACACCAGCGCGTACACATGGACGGGCGGCCCCTGAGACGTGCCACCCAGCTGGCCCGCTGGGCCCACACGTGGCGCAGCGCTGCGTGCGGCTCGACCACGTTATAAGCCACGCGCGCTGGCCGTCGTCGCACCTCCTGACCTTTTTTTGGGAACTTTCGCTTCATTCATTAAACAGCGTCATTACAATCGAATTGTAGACAATTCTGCAAGAAGTTAGGAGGCCATAACCATACATAATTAGCTAAAAAAGAAAAAGCATGCTGGACGCACAACTGAGCTACAAAATTCGCCGATCTTATAGTGTGGATAACCTAGAAGGAGGTGAAATTTGAGGCCATCTCCTCAATGGCATCCATGATTGCAGTGATCTGGATCGGTTCTTTCTCCTATTGTTCCACAGCGAAACCAACCCTTGAGAATCCGTCTCTACAATGATGCGCTCCCTGGTTCCTTCTAGTATGAGTCGCACGCCATCACGGAGCGCTTCTGCTTCTACCAAGAGGATAGACCCCAGCGAATCCAGCCAACGAGCTGATGCTGCAAGGAAATTGCCGCCACTATCTCACATAACCACCCCCGTTGCAGCCGTGCTGGATTCTTGGGAGAAGGCTCCATCAATGTTGATCTTGAGGGTCCCCTCCTCCAGCATTTGCCATTGCATGTTTGGCGCCATCATCCGCCCGGTGTCTGGCTGGTTGCCTCCTGACAACTGGCAGCAAGTCTCGAGCGCCCACTCCATTGCCGCGCTCGGGTCAATCGGCATTTTGCCATGCTGGCGGACATTCCGACTTCGCCACAAGGACCATATCGCGCACATAATCACACCACTATCTTTCTCTAGACAAAAAGCATTATCCATCAAGTCCCGTGTCCACGTTCTAGGACTAAGCTTGGGCAGCTTAATTCCCATGATAGTCCTAAATTTGTTCGAGAACTCAACAGCGTAAGAGCGCTGGGTGAGTGTATGATAGGTGGTTTCATCTTCCATACCGTAGAATACACACGTCCCAACTGGTTCTATGTGCCTGCGATAAAGATTGGCCCAGCAAGGCATATAATCATGCGAAACTCTCCACCAAAAGACTCTAACCTTGGTGGAACTTTGCATTTCCACAGCTTTTGCCAGTACGGGTCATTAGTCGCTAGAGAGGATGCAACCCTGCCTTTCTTGTGATCTCGACCATGGGCTTCTTGCTCGGCAAGCAGCCTGTACGCCGAGCAAACAATATACAGGCCCTGAAGCTCCGCCGATCAGGCCCAGAACTCTCCCTGCGTCGTTCCAAGAGGATCCTTGAAAGGACCTAATTGGCCTAGAGGGGGGGGTGAATAGGCCTTTTTGCAAAACCTGAAACTCATAAACTCGAATTTGCGGAAGTTAAATACCAGACCGGAAGTTCCGGTGGTCTGGATCGGAAGTTCCGGTCAGGGGTACCAGAACTTCCGGTGCAAACCTTCAGAACTTCTGGTGCCCTAGAAGAGCTACGAAATCAGAGTGAATCGAGTTGAGATTTCAGATCCAAGTGTTACCACACCCTCCTAGAGGTTATTGATGATGATGTTGAACTCCTCAAGGCTTGGAACCACACCAAATCGTAGATCGGGACCTCCCACCTAAGAAGTTGGGGGTAGAGAGGAAGAACAACAAGAACACAAGAACAAAGGGTAGTCGATGCTACCGCCACAGCAAGACAAGCTATTTTTACCGAGGTTCGGCAATCCCCACGAAGGAGTTCCTACGTCCTCATTTTTGAGGTGACCACGAAGGTCCGACCACGAAGGTCTCCTCCCTCAAGCAACCACGTAGGCTAGCTTGAGATTTCCACTAAGGATCAAAGAGTGATACAAACACTTCGGGGCGCCCTCACAAATGAATCAACACGGGCAACCACGAAGAACGCCTAGCCGGCTAGGGTTCCAAGAACCCAAGAGTAACAAACACAAACCAACCCGGCAAGACGAGGAATCCAAGTGCTCAAGTCAAAGATCGATGCTCCCTCTCTCAAATCTCACGTCCCTAGCTCAAACAATCGGAGATTGAAGCTTGGAGGCAAAGGGGGAGAGAGAGTGGGCGAGTCACAGCTTGGAGAGAGTTGGGAGAGCAGAAGAAATGAAAATGTGCGAAGCTCTCTTGTTGCAACGGTTAGAAATGAGGTGAGAATCTTATATACTCGGGCTCAGATGAGCCACCGGAAGTTCTGGTGGAAGCCACCGGAACTTCTGGTCAAACGAGATCTGACCGTTGGGCTTGTCAGTCAACACGGGTCCACCGGAACTTTCGGTGCATAGACCAGAACTTCCGGTCTGTACTGGAACCTCCGGACAGAGCCCAGAACAAAACTCTCGCATGCGCACGCGCGCAATCTGCACTAACCGGAACTTCCGGTCCGAGTCCGGAACAAAACTCTGATGCGCGCACGCTCGTGCTACAGTGCAACCGGAACTTCCGGTCCGAGTCCGGAACAAAACTCTGATGCGCGCACGCTCGTGCTACAGTGCAGCCGGAACTTCCGGTCCTTCACACCGGAACTTCCGATGCCCGTCTCTCAGCATACTAAGAGTCGACAAGAGCACTTTTTATCCCCATTTTGCCAACTAGATTTGTATCCCTCTTGTTAGTGCGGCGTTTCCTACGACTCAAATCAAAATAAAAGGTGTTGGAGCCCTTGAGTCGAAGCGCCTATTGTCCATCAAAATTTAGGGTGCTATAATTCACCAGATATTCTTTTTCAATTCCATCAATGGACTAACACCTGTAGATTACACTTGATAAACATGTTAGTCCCTAATTTAATTGTCATTAATTATCCAAAACCCACAACGGGGGCGAATGCACTTACAAACTCCCCCTTTTTGGTAATTGATGACAACCAACTTAGGATTACATTAGATAGAAAGAATTGAAGCTTTTGAATTCCAAAATTCAAGTTGAGCTCCCCCCTTAATGTATGCATAGGATTTGGAATTTCAAATCTTGATTCACATCAAGATTGCATACATTAAGAATAAGCTCCCCCTAATTTTTGCAATCCGTGGGGTGCCTATAAGTGTGTGTGAAACAATAGATCGTGATGCATATGACAGGATATACCACAAGAATAAATCAAAAGAACTTGAATGGTTATGCAAGAAAGAAGAGGACTTAAACTCAACATAACCATTCTAAACCAACATCCATCATAGGCATCAACACAAAAAGCTAAACAAGCTAAGATAGACATTAAGCATAAATGTTTAGCCTACAATCAACCATCACACACACATAGTTCAAGTTTACCACATGGTTCACCACACGAGATACCCCTATTACATCATGATAAAAGCCTCTAGATGAGTCAAGATTTTGTGCTTTGAGGCGTGAGCTAAATATTGTTGATTCTCGTAACGTGGCTTGACATCTTGTGCACACTTGTATGATTTAGTATTGGATAAAATTCTTGTGAAAAGTTGTGTGAAACTTTCAAAATCTATTTTTCACAGCTCTAATATGTCCATAGTTATGTACTGGTTTCATGAAATCTGGACATATTTGAGTTGGTTTGAGTATATCATATTGTTCACCACTTCTAGGACTGCTTCTCGCTGGATTTTGGCTCAACAATTTGCTCCGTACTACTATTGATCCTAAGGTTGGAGATTCCACTTTCATTCAGAACCATGCTCCTAGGATCCTATTTTGAGTCGCAGCAGGGCTTTCAGCAGCCTAGTGCCTTTGACCCCACCTATGGTGGTGGTATTCCTGAAGGCTACACTGTGGAGGACACCGAGGCAGGCTTTGCTTATCAGGACCTCTTCAGTGGTGCAGATGATGTTACTCGGCTTTTTACCTCCCGTGCTCCAGCTTTTGCCTCTCAGAATGAGCAGTCCACTTCAGCAGATCCTCTTGGCAAGAACAATCTGGTGGACTATGGTAGTGCCGACGATGATGATGAGTTGATCCCTTGCTGCCTTTGCCCCTTGGCGCCTCTCGGAGCCTACCCTTTTTGGCATTTGATGCCAAAGGGGGAGTGTTAGGCTTTTATCATGATGTAATAGGGGTATCTCGTGTGGTGAACCATGTGGTAAACTTGAACTATGTGTGTGTGATGGTTGATTGTAGGCTAAACATTTATGCTTAATGTCTATCTTAGCTTGTTTAGCTTTTTGTGTTGATGCCTATGATGGATGTTGGTTTAGAATGGTTATGTTGAGTTTAAGTCCTCTTCTTTCTTGCATAACCATTCAAGTTCTTTTGATTTATTCTTGTGGTATATCCTGTCATATGCATCACGATCTATTGTTTCACACACACTTATAGGCACCCCACGGATTGCAAAAATTAGGGGGAGCTTATTCTTAATGTATGCAATCTTGATGTGAATCAAGATTTGAAATTCCAAATCCTATGCATACATTAAGGGGGGAGCTCAACTTGAATTTTGGAATTCAAAAGCTTCAATTCTTTCTATCTAATGTAATCCTAAGTTGGTTGTCATCAATTACCAAAAAGGGGGAGTTTGTAAGTGCATTCGCCCCCGTTGTGGGTTTTGGATAATTAATGACAATTAAATTAGGGACTAACATGTTTATCAAGTGTAATCTACAGGTGTTAGTCCATTGATGGAATTGAAAAAGAATATCTGGTGAATTATAGCACCCTAAATTTTGATGGACAATAGGCGCTTCGACTCAAGGGCTCCAACACCTTTTATTTTGATTTGAGTCGTAGGAAACGCCGCACTAACAAGAGGGATACAAATCTAGTTGGCAAAATGGGGATAAAAAGTGCTCTTGTCGACTCTTAGTATGCTGAGAGACGGGCATCGGAAGTTCCGGTGTGAAGGACCGGAAGTTCCGGCTGCACTGTAGCACGAGCGTGCGCGCATCAGAGTTTTGTTCCGGACTCGGACCGGAAGTTCCGGTTGCACTGTAGCACGAGCGTGCGCGCATCAGAGTTTTGTTCCGGACTCGGACCGGAAGTTCCGGTTAGTGCAGATTGCGCGCGTGCGCATGCGAGAGTTTTGTTCTGGGCTCTGTCCGGAGGTTCCAGTACAGACCGGAAGTTCTGGTCTATGCACCGAAAGTTCCGGTGGACCCGTGTTGACTGACAAGCCCAACGGTCAGATCTCGTTTGACCAGAAGTTCCGGTGGCTTCCACCAGAACTTCCGGTGGCTCATCTGAGCCCGAGTATATAAGATTCTCACCTCATTTCTAACCGTTGCAACAAGAGAGCTTCGCACATTTTCATTTCTTCTGCTCTCCCAACTCTCTCCAAGCTGTGACTCGCCCACTCTCTCTCCCCCTTTGCCTCCAAGCTTCAATCTCCGATTGTTTGAGCTAGGGACGTGAGATTTGAGAGAGGGAGCATCGATCTTTGACTTGAGCACTTGGATTCCTCGTCTTGCCGGGTTGGTTTGTGTTTGTTACTCTTGGGTTCTTGGAACCCTAGCCGGCTAGGCGTTCTTCGTGGTTGCCCGTGTTGATTCATTTGTGAGGGCGCCCCGAAGTGTTTGTATCACTCTTTGATCCTTAGTGGAAATCTCAAGCTAGCCTACGTGGTTGCTTGAGGGAGGAGACCTTCGTGGTCGGACCTTCGTGGTCACCTCAAAAATGAGGACGTAGGAACTCCTTCGTGGGGATTGCCGAACCTCGGTAAAAATAGCTTGTCTTGCTGTGGCGGTAGCATCGACTACCCTTTGTTCTTGTGTTCTTGTTGTTCTTCCTCTCTACCCCCAACTTCTTAGGTGGGAGGTCCCGATCTACGATTTGGTGTGGTTCCAAGCCTTGAGGAGTTCAACATCATCATCAATAACCTCTAGGAGGGTGTGGTAACACTTGGATCTGAAATCTCAACTCGATTCACTCTGATTTCGTAGCTCTTCTAGGGCACCAGAAGTTCTGAAGGTTTGCACCGGAAGTTCTGGTACCCCTGACCGGAACTTCCGATCCAGACCACCGGAACTTCCGGTCTGGTATTTAACTTCCGCAAATTCGAGTTTATGAGTTTCAGGTTTTGCAAAAAGGCCTATTCACCCCCCCTCTAGGCCAATTAGGTCCTTTCAAGGATCCTCTTGGAACGACGCCAGGGAGAGTTCTGGGCCTGATCGGCGGAGCTTCAGGGCCTGTATATTGTTTGCTCGGCGTACAGGCTGCTTGCCGAGCAAGAAGCCCATGGTCGAGATCACAAGAAAGGCAGGGTTGCATCCTCTCTAGCGACTAATGACCCGTACTGGCAAAAGCTGTGGAAATGCAAAGTTCCACCCAAGGTTAGAGTCTTTTGGTGGAGAGTTTCGCATGATTATATGCCTTGCTGGGCCAATCTTTATCGCAGGCACATAGAACCAGTTGGGACGTGTGTATTCTACGGTATGGAAGATGAAACCACCTATCATACACTCACCCAGCGCTCTTACGCTGTTGAGTTCTCGAACAAATTTAGGACTATCATGGGAATTAAGCTGCCCAAGCTTAGTCCTAGAACGTGGACACGGGACTTGATGGATAATGCTTTTTGTCTAGAGAAAGATAGTGGTGTGATTATGTGCGCGATATGGTCCTTGTGGCGAAGTCGGAATGTCCGCCAGCATGGCAAAATGCCGATTGACCCGAGCGCGGCAATGGAGTGGGCGCTCGAGACTTGCTGCCAGTTGTCAGGAGGCAACCAGCCAGACACCGGGCGGATGATGGCGCCAAACATGCAATGGCAAATGCCGGAGGAGGGGACCCTCAAGATCAACATTGATGGAGCCTTCTCCCAAGAATCCAGCACGGCTGCAACGGGGGTGGTTATGTGAGATAGTGGCGGCAATTTCCTTGCAGCATCAGCTCGTTGGCTGGATTCGCTGGGGTCTATCCTCTTGGTAGAAGCAGAAGCGCTCCGTGATGGCGTGCGACTCATACTAGAAGGAACCAGGGAGCGCATCATTGTAGAGACGGATTCTCAAGGGTTGGTTTCGCTGTGGAACAATAGGAGAAAGAACCGATCCAGATCACTGCAATCATGGATGCCATTGAGGAGATGGCCTCAAATTTCACCTCCTTCTAGGTTATCCACACTATAAGATCGGCGAATTTTGTAGCTCAGTTGTGCGTCCAGCATGCTTTTTCTTTTTTAGCTAATTATGTATGGTTATGGCCTCCTAACTTCTTGCAGAATTGTCTACAATTCGATTGTAATGACGCTGTTTAATGAATGAAGCGAAAGTTCCCAAAAAAAGGTCAGGAGGTGCGACGACGGCCAGCGCGCGTGGCTTATAACGTGGTCGAGCCGCACGCAGCGCTGCGCCACGTGTGGGCCCAGCGGGCCAGCTGGGTGGCACGTCTCAGGGGCCGCCCGTCCATGTGTACGCGCTGGTGTGTGCGTGCCTTGTGAGCTCCCGTGCTCATCTCTATCCGCAGGGTCCGTGTTCCAGACTGCCAGGTCACGGGCGCATTAGAGCGAGGTGTATGTTTTCCCTACGGATACATATGCATGCTCTGTATCCGTTGTCGACTGATGATATATACGGTGGGTCTACTATTTCTTTTTTTAAGAACATTGGGTTGGATTTTATTGAAACAGAAATTTTACATTGAACCCCTTACAAAGGCACCCTTGGAAGAAATTAGAAATACATTGCAAGCCTGTCAAGGTGCTCCCGATGGTCGCCGCCGCCGTCGACCGATGCCGCCAGCCTGTACCTGTGCTATGAACCAAAGAAACCAAGGCAACTAGGGAAGACGGCAAGAGTGGGGGCTGGTTGTGCCGTTGCCGTCGTGCAGAACTGCCAAGTACCGAGGCAATCATCGACGGTGGACGGCCGCGTCGTAGCTTCGCGGAAGGTAGGACACTGGACGCCAGAGAGAGAAAAGCAAGTGCCTGGTTTGTCACGGAAGCAAAACGATGGAGGACGAAACGCCGCACGCAGCGAAAGACGAAATGACGCACACAGCGTTGACTTTCGATCCTTTATTATCCAATCATCCTTAGGGGTGCAGCTTATTGGGCTTTGGGGGTGCATATAAAGCTAAAACATGGGTACAATAACTTGAAAAGAAAAATCAGGGTGGTGCATCTGCACCCACCATTCATAACTGGGCTTCGCCCCTGGTTTTGCCTCACCTGGCCCAACGAGGAAGTGAACGGGGACACGAGTTTGATTTTTGGGTGAACTGTCCTCAGGATCTGTACTAGCAAGGATCGCATTTATGTGTCGTTTCGTTTGCTTTGGCCAGAGGGTATAGAGTAGTTTCGACTTGTTAGTCTAGGCAGGTGAGCGAGTTGCTCGAGTGATGCCTCTGGCAAAGCTAGCCAAGGAATTATTTAACGGCCCCCCGTAGCCCCATACTTGCCGTTCCATGGCGAGCCGTGCCCTTGTTGTCCCAGTTGGGATGGGCCGCAGTATGCTCACATAGTTTTGTCTGCTTCTGTCCAAGCTCAAGAAATAGTAGACCCCGAATCTACCTGGTGAGCTCTCGAAGAGTCTCGTTCCCCTGCTATAGTCTAGAGCGGCGCCTTCAGGGTGATTTTCGTTCCCACCACCGGATTCGATGGCTCTCCTCGCCGCCGGTGGCCTTCGTGGCGCCGGTGAGCTTGGAGAGTCAGGGATCCGGTGGATGGTGTACATATCCCCTCCTAATAGAGTACATCTAGCTAGGTTAGGTAGATTATCTCTCGATGACGACCTTGCCGAGAATCTTGTGTTTCTTCCGAGCTTCTCTAGCGGCGGCTAGCTCGGTGGTGTGCGGATTCTACTGTCTGTCTATGGGCGAGTGGAGCATGGCGATGTTCTTATCAAGAGTTTCGGCATCGATGACTTTTTTCTTCGTCTTTTTCATCTGCATTGATGTTCGAATCTTCTGTGCGCTCCGTTGTGTCGTTTGTGCCCTTCTCATCAGCAGCAGCAAAGAACTCGTGACCTACGACATGCCTGCTGTTCGGACGAGACTCGGTTTCCATACCGGTGGAGTTTTCACCGAGATTTTGTACCTCCAAGGAGTTTGTGACAAGAACTTCCTTGTGAGGTTGCTCCCCTTTATGGGGTCGTTGTTCGTCGATTTAGGATGGCCAGTGGAGCAGCAGGCTGCTGCTTCCAACTTCGATGAAGAGACGGCGATGAGCCGTTTGCTGAAGCATTCATCGTGTTCAATGCACACCATGTTTGATGTGCTACTCACTGGCGTTTCAAAATATTTACTTCCTTCGTCGACATGGGAGTCGGCCTTTAGCTTCATCCTGGGCGTATTCCTTCACAGCGGGAGGTGGAGGATGGTCAGGCTGTGGCGGCATCGGTCGACGGCGGCGGCGACCATCGGGAGCACCTTGACAGGCTTGCAATGTATTTCTAATTTCTTCCAAGGGTGCCTTTGTAAGGGGTTCAATGTAAAATTTCTGTTTCAATAAAATCCAACCCAATGTTCTTAAAAAAAGAAATAGTAGACCCACCGTATATATCATCAGTCGACAACGGATACAGAGCATGCATATGTATCCGTAGGGAAAACATACACCTCGCTCTAATGCGCCCGTGACCTGGCAGTCTGGAACACGGACCCTGCGGATAGAGATGAGCACGGGAGCTCACAAGGCACGCACACACCAGCGCGTACACATGGACGGGCGGCCCCTGAGACGTGCCACCCAGCTGGCCCGCTGGGCCCACACGTGGCGCAGCGCTGCGTGCGGCTCGACCACGTTATAAGCCACGCGCGCTGGCCGTCGTCGCACCTCCTGACCTTTTTTTGGGAACTTTCGCTTCATTCATTAAACAGCGTCATTACAATCGAATTGTAGACAATTCTGCAAGAAGTTAGGAGGCCATAACCATACATAATTAGCTAAAAAAGAAAAAGCATGCTGGACGCACAACTGAGCTACAAAATTCGCCGATCTTATAGTGTGGATAACCTAGAAGGAGGTGAAATTTGAGGCCATCTCCTCAATGGCATCCATGATTGCAGTGATCTGGATCGGTTCTTTCTCCTATTGTTCCACAGCGAAACCAACCCTTGAGAATCCGTCTCTACAATGATGCGCTCCCTGGTTCCTTCTAGTATGAGTCGCACGCCATCACGGAGCGCTTCTGCTTCTACCAAGAGGATAGACCCCAGCGAATCCAGCCAACGAGCTGATGCTGCAAGGAAATTGCCGCCACTATCTCACATAACCACCCCCGTTGCAGCCGTGCTGGATTCTTGGGAGAAGGCTCCATCAATGTTGATCTTGAGGGTCCCCTCCTCCGGCATTTGCCATTGCATGTTTGGCGCCATCATCCGCCCGGTGTCTGGCTGGTTGCCTCCTGACAACTGGCAGCAAGTCTCGAGCGCCCACTCCATTGCCGCGCTCGGGTCAATCGGCATTTTGCCATGCTGGCGGACATTCCGACTTCGCCACAAGGACCATATCGCGCACATAATCACACCACTATCTTTCTCTAGACAAAAAGCATTATCCATCAAGTCCCGTGTCCACGTTCTAGGACTAAGCTTGGGCAGCTTAATTCCCATGATAGTCCTAAATTTGTTCGAGAACTCAACAGCGTAAGAGCGCTGGGTGAGTGTATGATAGGTGGTTTCATCTTCCATACCGTAGAATACACACGTCCCAACTGGTTCTATGTGCCTGCGATAAAGATTGGCCCAGCAAGGCATATAATCATGCGAAACTCTCCACCAAAAGACTCTAACCTTGGGTGGAACTTTGCATTTCCACAGCTTTTGCCAGTACGGGTCATTAGTCGCTAGAGAGGATGCAACCCTGCCTTTCTTGTGATCTCGACCATGGGCTTCTTGCTCGGCAAGCAGCCTGTACGCCGAGCAAACAATATACAGGCCCTGAAGCTCCGCCGATCAGGCCCAGAACTCTCCCTGGCGTCGTTCCAAGAGGATCCTTGAAAGGACCTAATTGGCCTAGAGGGGGGGTGAATAGGCCTTTTTGCAAAACCTGAAACTCATAAACTCGAATTTGCGGAAGTTAAATACCAGACCGGAAGTTCCGGTGGTCTGGATCGGAAGTTCCGGTCAGGGGTACCAGAACTTCCGGTGCAAACCTTCAGAACTTCTGGTGCCCTAGAAGAGCTACGAAATCAGAGTGAATCGAGTTGAGATTTCAGATCCAAGTGTTACCACACCCTCCTAGAGGTTATTGATGATGATGTTGAACTCCTCAAGGCTTGGAACCACACCAAATCGTAGATCGGGACCTCCCACCTAAGAAGTTGGGGGTAGAGAGGAAGAACAACAAGAACACAAGAACAAAGGGTAGTCGATGCTACCGCCACAGCAAGACAAGCTATTTTTACCGAGGTTCGGCAATCCCCACGAAGGAGTTCCTACGTCCTCATTTTTGAGGTGACCACGAAGGTCCGACCACGAAGGTCTCCTCCCTCAAGCAACCACGTAGGCTAGCTTGAGATTTCCACTAAGGATCAAAGAGTGATACAAACACTTCGGGGCGCCCTCACAAATGAATCAACACGGGCAACCACGAAGAACGCCTAGCCGGCTAGGGTTCCAAGAACCCAAGAGTAACAAACACAAACCAACCCGGCAAGACGAGGAATCCAAGTGCTCAAGTCAAAGATCGATGCTCCCTCTCTCAAATCTCACGTCCCTAGCTCAAACAATCGGAGATTGAAGCTTGGAGGCAAAGGGGGAGAGAGAGTGGGCGAGTCACAGCTTGGAGAGAGTTGGGAGAGCAGAAGAAATGAAAATGTGCGAAGCTCTCTTGTTGCAACGGTTAGAAATGAGGTGAGAATCTTATATACTCGGGCTCAGATGAGCCACCGGAAGTTCTGGTGGAAGCCACCGGAACTTCTGGTCAAACGAGATCTGACCGTTGGGCTTGTCAGTCAACACGGGTCCACCGGAACTTTCGGTGCATAGACCAGAACTTCCGGTCTGTACTGGAACCTCCGGACAGAGCCCAGAACAAAACTCTCGCATGCGCACGCGCGCAATCTGCACTAACCGGAACTTCCGGTCCGAGTCCGGAACAAAACTCTGATGCGCGCACGCTCGTGCTACAGTGCAACCGGAACTTCCGGTCCGAGTCCGGAACAAAACTCTGATGCGCGCACGCTCGTGCTACAGTGCAGCCGGAACTTCCGGTCCTTCACACCGGAACTTCCGATGCCCGTCTCTCAGCATACTAAGAGTCGACAAGAGCACTTTTTATCCCCATTTTGCCAACTAGATTTGTATCCCTCTTGTTAGTGCGGCGTTTCCTACGACTCAAATCAAAATAAAAGGTGTTGGAGCCCTTGAGTCGAAGCGCCTATTGTCCATCAAAATTTAGGGTGCTATAATTCACCAGATATTCTTTTTCAATTCCATCAATGGACTAACACCTGTAGATTACACTTGATAAACATGTTAGTCCCTAATTTAATTGTCATTAATTATCCAAAACCCACAACGGGGGCGAATGCACTTACAAACTCCCCCTTTTTGGTAATTGATGACAACCAACTTAGGATTACATTAGATAGAAAGAATTGAAGCTTTTGAATTCCAAATTCAAGTTGAGCTCCCCCCTTAATGTATGCATAGGATTTGGAATTTCAAATCTTGATTCACATCAAGATTGCATACATTAAGAATAAGCTCCCCCTAATTTTTGCAATCCGTGGGGTGCCTATAAGTGTGTGTGAAACAATAGATCGTGATGCATATGACAGGATATACCACAAGAATAAATCAAAAGAACTTGAATGGTTATGCAAGAAAGAAGAGGACTTAAACTCAACATAACCATTCTAAACCAACATCCATCATAGGCATCAACACAAAAAGCTAAACAAGCTAAGATAGACATTAAGCATAAATGTTTAGCCTACAATCAACCATCACACACACATAGTTCAAGTTTACCACATGGTTCACCACACGAGATACCCCTATTACATCATGATAAAAGCCTAACACTCCCCCTTTGGCATCAAATGCCAAAAAGGGTAGGCTCCGAGAGGCGCCAAGGGG
>JAHUYU010000936.1:0-17428 GCA_030439765.1 Tripidium arundinaceum | reverse complement strand
TTGATTCTGATTCAGATAATGAACCAGTTATCGGTTTGGCAGAGTGGGTTAAGAATAAGAAGCGATATCTGTCCTTTAGGTGTGGCAATAATCCCTGAAAGGCTAAATCGGCAAGCTGCCGATCATCCAATACCGGATTGTAACATTTATTCTTTACATCTCGTAGCCTTTGCACGAAGCCTTCTACCGATTCATCATTGCGTTGTTTCATCTTTACCAAATTGGTAAGCTTCTTCTCATGAATTCCAGCAAAGAAGTATTTATGAAATTGCTTTTCTAGATCAGCCCAAGTGATAATAGAATTTGGCAGTAGTGAAATAAACCACGTAAATGCTGATCCAGATAGAGATGACGAGAAAAGACGAACTCTCAATTCATCCCTACAAGCTGCCTCTCCACATTGAATAATAAAACGATTAACATGCTCCATGGTTGATGTATCGTCTTGCCCAGAGAATTTAGTGAAATCTGGCACTTTGTAACGATTTGGGAGAGGAATTAAATCATATGCTAGAGGATACGGAGTCCGATAAGAATAAGTATTAACCTTGGGCTTGATCCCAAATTGATCTCTCATAATTTCTGCTATCTTATCGGCCCAGAAAACATCGACATCTTGCTGACGATATGGTTGAATCTCTGCTGGAGGTATCTGTTGATATCCTTCTGCATGCCTTTGTTGCCCACGATCTCCAGCAATTGGCATATTTGCTACTAACTGTGGTCCATTAATCTGCTGAAAAGGATTCATCGGCTGAGCTGCCGATGCTTGATTCTGAAAACCAGCATGCATGTGACCTTGATGAACTCCTATGACTTGCTGATTTGGCTGAACTGTATGTTGAGTAGGAAACTGTCCTGACCAATTATTAGTATTCATCGGCACAGAATTTACCGATGGCCGGTAGCTTGTTGGCATTGCTGGATAATTATATCCAACTTGAGGCATAACCTGTACTCCAGCAGGTTGACTGATTATAGGAGCCTTCTGCTGCATCGGTAACAAACTTGCCGATGGACTTGAACCAGATGTTTGACCCAGAGACGCCTGAAAACCTCCCAAACTTGGTTGTGCAGTAGTTGTAATATATTGAGGCGTTTGGGCTATCGGCGAACCAGCCGATGGTATAGGAGTTTTTCCTGCTGCGTCAAACACTTGAGATAATCCGTAATTGACAGTAGATGGCTCCGGAGGCATACCATATCCCCACCAATTAGCAGGAGTTTGATTACTCTGTAGTACAGGACCTGATAAAGCTGATGCTGATAGATCTGTACCAAGCTGAACTCGCCCTGATAATGCTGAATCTGGACGAATCGGAGTAGATTGTGCATTAGATAATCCTGCTGATACTGGAGGAGAAGAAATCTCTATACCCGCAACGGCTGGAGGAGCCGATGGAGCAACAGCAGATGCTGCTTCTGGTTGATGATAAGCAGGTCCGACGTAATGATGTGACGCTTGCCCTTCTTTGAAAGTTCGAATCACAGCATTATGAACAGTATTGGACAGCACATTGGAGTGATTAATTAAAGCATGATTCACTGCAGAATTAACCATCTCTTGAAGTTTACCAGGATTAGATCAAAGGTAACCTGCCGAGGCAACGGCAAGTCCTGCTTCTGGATAACTTGTCCACTTTTGTTCATGCTGAATGACTTTAAGCAAAGCTGTCTATATTCTTCAATAGCCCTCTCCATAGCCTGCTTCTGATCGTCCTTAAGATCTTCCTCTGTTACTGCGATGATATTCCCAGCATCGATCTCATGATTAGGCATCTTGATTAGATCTGTCCCACCGAGCGTGCCAAAAGATGTGTTGATGCAAAAGTGAATCTGCAAACACAAAGGGCTAATACCCGAAATCAATATCCAAGGCGTGCCAGTCGATTTGACCTGTTAATCGACAAGGATGAAGATACGAGCACTTTGGTCCTGACAACAGCGATACGCCCGGAAGTCACGGCCAAGAGGTACTCACGCGGAACTCGAGGATCGACAAAGATTGCACTTAGAGCAATGCAACTCGCCGAATCGATGAGAACTCGTAAAAAAGGAAAAATATGCAAATTGACGAAGTCGTCGAAAGTAGATGTAAATAAGAGTAAAAGCTGTTTTTTGATGTATTGATTGTTATCTATTACATTGCCCTTCACTCTATATTTATACCCTGATCTATAGAAACATAATCGAATACGACTAGGACACTAAACTCAAGTCTAAGAAAAAGAACATGACTTTTACACAACTCAGACTCTACTAATCGTAAACAAGGAAATCAACTCCTATTTTATTCCATAATCCGCCTTAATCACGATGGTATCCTCATCGGCTTCCTTTTCACCAGCACAGCCCCTTTTCTATCGGCAGCAACCTTCGATCTCCTTCCATCGGCACATTCCCTGTTTCATCGGCTGCAGCCTTCACACTTTCCTTCATCGGTACATTTCCTTATCGGCAACCTTCTTCCATCGGCATCGGCAATAACACCTTTGACTTCATCGGCAACATTCCTAATCAAATCCAAACACTGCCACCGCTCAAAACAAACTTATTCTTCTTGGTCATCAATTCACACAGCAATCTCTCCTTGCTAATCAGCCTTTCCTGATTATATTGACACGTACTAAAAACGGTGTCAACAATAATATAAGAAGCACCTAGTTAGGCCTACTACATAGTTTACTTATACTAATACTAGTACTTGACTGGGAGGGAATCTTTAATTTGACCCATACTCTGTATGTGTTTAGATAAACTCACTTATGTTAATACTAGTATAATATGAGTGATAAGGACCGGAACGATGCATGCATGTCCTCATCGCCTTGTTGTCCAAGCTTCTTCTACCTTTTTTTTTGTATGGTCAAGACTAACTGCTTGACTTCTGGACACATGGTTCCTGTGTGAATTGATGACCAAGAAGAATAAGTTTGTTTTGAGCGGTGGCAGTGTTTGGATTTGATTAGGAATGTTGCCGATGAAGTCAAAGGTGTTATTGCCGATGCCGATGGAAGAAGGTTGCCGATAAGGAAATGTACCGATGAAGGAAAGTGTGAAGGCTGCAGCCGATGAAACAGGGAATGTGCCGATGGAAGGAGATCGAAGGTTGCTGCCGATAGAAAAGGGGCTGTGCTGGTGAAAAGGAAGCCGATGAGGATACCATCGTGATTAAGGCGGATTATGGAATAAAATAGGAGTTGATTTCCTTGTTTACGATTAGTAGAGTCTGAGTTGTGTAAAAGTCATGTTCTTTTTCTTAGACTTGAGTTTAGTGTCCTAGTCGTATTCGATTATGTTTCTATAGATCAGGGTATAAATATAGAGTGAAGGGCAATGTAATAGATAACAATCAATACATCAAAAAACAGCTTTTACTCTTATTTACATCTACTTTTCGACGACTTCGTCAATTTGCATATTTTTCCTTTTTTACGAGTTCTCATCGATTCGGCGAGTTGCATTGCTCTAAGTGCAATCTTTGTCGATCCTCGAGTTCCGCGTGAGTACCTCTTGGCCGTGACTTCCGGGCGTATCGCTGTTGTCAGGACCAAAGTGCTCGTATCTTCATCCTTGTCGATTAACAGGTCAAATCGACTGGCACGCCTTGGATATTGATTTCGGGTATTAGCCCTTTGTGTTTGCAGATTCACTTTTGCATCAACACATCTTTTGGCACGCTCGGTGGGACAGATCTAATCAAGATGCCTAATCATGAGATCGATGCTGGGAATATCATCGCAGTAACAGAGGAAGATCTTAAGGACGATCAGAAGCAGGCTATGGAGAGGGCTATTGAAGAATATAGACAGCTTTGCTTAAAGTCATTCAGCATGAACAAAAGTGGACAAGTTATCCAGAAGCAGGACTTGCCGTTGCCTCGGCAGGTTACCTTTGATCCTAATCCTGGTAAACTTCAAGAGATGGTTAATTCTGCAGTGAATCATGCTTTAATTAATCACTCCAATGTGCTGTCCAATACTGTTCATAATGCTGTGATTCGAACTTTCAAAGAAGGGCAAGCGTCACATCATTACGTCGGACCTGCTTATCATCAACCAGAAGCAGCATCTGCTGTTGCTCCATCGGCTCCTCCAGCCGTTGCGGGTATAGAGATTTCTTCTCCTCCAGTATCAGCAGGATTATCTAATGCACAATCTACTCCGATTCGTCCAGATTCAGCATTATCAGGGCGAGTTCAGCTTGGTACAGATCTATCAGCATCAGCTTTATCAGGTCCTGTACTACAGAGTAATCAAACTCCTGCTATTGGTGGGGATATGGTATGCCTCCGGAGCCATCTACTGTCAATTACGGATTATCTCAAGTGTTTGACGCAGCAGGAAAAACTCCTATACCATCGGCTGGTTCGCCGATAGCCCAAACGCCTCAATATATTACAACTACTGCACAACCAAGTTTGGGAGGTTTTCAGGCGTCTCTGGGTCAAACATCTGGTTCAAGTCCATCGGCAAGTTTGTTACCGATGCAGCAGAAGGCTCCTATAATCAGTCAACCTGCTGGAGTACAGGTTATGCCTCAAGTTGGATATAATTATCCAGCAATGCCAACAAGCTACCGGCCATCGGTAAATTCTGTGCCGATGAATACTAATAATTGGTCAGGACAGTTTCCTACTCAACATACAGTTCAGCCAAATCAGCAAGTCATAGGAGTTCATCAAGGTCACATGCATGCTGGTTTTCAGAATCAAGCATCGGCAGCTCAGCCGATGAATCCTTTTCAGCAGATTAATGGACCACAGTTAGTAGCAAATATGCCAATTGCTGGAGATCGTGGGCAACAAAGGCATGCAGAAGGATATCAACAGATACCTCCAGCAGAGATTCAACCATATCGTCAGCAAGATGTCGATGTTTTCTGGGCCGATAAGATAGCAGAAATTATGAGAGATCAATTTGGGATCAAGCCCAAGGTTAATACTTATTCTTATCGGACTCCGTATCCTCTAGCATATGATTTAATTCCTCTCCCAAATCGTTACAAAGTGCCAGATTTCACTAAATTCTCTGGGCAAGACGATACATCAACCATGGAGCATGTTAATCGTTTTATTATTCAATAATCCCTGAAAGGCTAAATCGGCAAGCTGCCGATCATCCAATACCGGATTGTAACATTTATTCTTTACATCTCGTAGCCTTTGCACGAAGCCTTCTACCGATTCATCATTGCGTTGTTTCATCTTTACCAAATTGGTAAGCTTCTTCTCATGAATTCCAGCAAAGAAGTATTTATGAAATTGCTTTTCTAGATCAGCCCAAGTGATAATAGAATTTGGCAGTAGTGAAATAAACCACGTAAATGTTGATCCAGATAGAGATGACGAGAAAAGACGAACTCTCAATTCATCCCTACAAGCTGCCTCTCCACATTGAATAATAAAACGATTAACATGCTCCATGGTTGATGTATCGTCTTGCCCAGAGAATTTAGTGAAATCTGGCACTTTGTAACGATTTGGGAGAGGAATTAAATCATATGCTAGAGGATACGGAGTCCGATAAGAATAAGTATTAACCTTGGGCTTGATCCCAAATTGATCTCTCATAATTTCTGCTATCTTATCGGCCCAGAAAACATCGACATCTTGCTGACGATATGGTTGAATCTCTGCTGGAGGTATCTGTTGATATCCTTCTGCATGCCTTTGTTGCCCACGATCTCCAGCAATTGGCATATTTGCTACTAACTGTGGTCCATTAATCTGCTGAAAAGGATTCATCGGCTGAGCTGCCGATGCTTGATTCTGAAAACCAGCATGCATGTGACCTTGATGAACTCCTATGACTTGCTGATTTGGCTGAACTGTATGTTGAGTAGGAAACTGTCCTGACCAATTATTAGTATTCATCGGCACAGAATTTACCGATGGCCGGTAGCTTGTTGGCATTGCTGGATAATTATATCCAACTTGAGGCATAACCTGTACTCCAGCAGGTTGACTGATTATAGGAGCCTTCTGCTGCATCGGTAACAAACTTGCCGATGGACTTGAACCAGATGTTTGACCCAGAGACGCCTGAAAACCTCCCAAACTTGGTTGTGCAGTAGTTGTAATATATTGAGGCGTTTGGGCTATCGGCGAACCAGCCGATGGTATAGGAGTTTTTCCTGCTGCGTCAAACACTTGAGATAATCCGTAATTGACAGTAGATGGCTCCGGAGGCATACCATATCCCCACCAATTAGCAGGAGTTTGATTACTCTGTAGTACAGGACCTGATAAAGCTGATGCTGATAGATCTGTACCAAGCTGAACTCGCCCTGATAATGCTGAATCTGGACGAATCGGAGTAGATTGTGCATTAGATAATCCTGCTGATACTGGAGGAGAAGAAATCTCTATACCCGCAACGGCTGGAGGAGCCGATGGAGCAACAGCAGATGCTGCTTCTGGTTGATGATAAGCAGGTCCGACGTAATGATGTGACGCTTGCCCTTCTTTGAAAGTTCGAATCACAGCATTATTGAACAGTATTGGACAGCACATTGGAGTGATTAATTAAAGCATGATTCACTGCAGAATTAACCATCTCTTGAAGTTTACCAGGATTAGGATCAAAGGTAACCTGCCGAGGCAACGGCAAGTCCTGCTTCTGGATAACTTGTCCACTTTTGTTCATGCTGAATGACTTTAAGCAAAGCTGTCTATATTCTTCAATAGCCCTCTCCATAGCCTGCTTCTGATCGTCCTTAAGATCTTCCTCTGTTACTGCGATGATATTCCCAGCATCGATCTCATGATTAGGCATCTTGATTAGATCTGTCCCACCGAGCGTGCCAAAAGATGTGTTGATGCAAAAGTGAATCTGCAAACACAAAGGGCTAATACCCGAAATCAATATCCAAGGCGTGCCAGTCGATTTGACCTGTTAATCGACAAGGATGAAGATACGAGCACTTTGGTCCTGACAACAGCGATACGCCCGGAAGTCACGGCCAAGAGGTACTCACGCGGAACTCGAGGATCGACAAAGATTGCACTTAGAGCAATGCAACTCGCCGAATCGATGAGAACTCGTAAAAAAGGAAAAATATGCAAATTGACGAAGTCGTCGAAAAGTAGATGTAAATAAGAGTAAAAGCTGTTTTTTGATGTATTGATTGTTATCTATTACATTGCCCTTCACTCTATATTTATACCCTGATCTATAGAAACATAATCGAATACGACTAGGACACTAAACTCAAGTCTAAGAAAAAGAACATGACTTTTACACAACTCAGACTCTACTAATCGTAAACAAGGAAATCAACTCCTATTTTATTCCATAATCCGCCTTAATCACGATGGTATCCTCATCGGCTTCCTTTTCACCAGCACAGCCCCTTTTCTATCGGCAGCAACCTTCGATCTCCTTCCATCGGCACATTCCCTGTTTCATCGGCTGCAGCCTTCACACTTTCCTTCATCGGTACATTTCCTTATCGGCAACCTTCTTCCATCGGCATCGGCAATAACACCTTTGACTTCATCGGCAACATTCCTAATCAAATCCAAACACTGCCACCGCTCAAAACAAACTTATTCTTCTTGGTCATCAATTCACACAGGAACCATGTGTCCAGAAGTCAAGCAGTTAGTCTTGACCATACAAAAAAAAAGGTAGAAGAAGCTTGGACAACAAGGCGATGAGGACATGCATGCATCGTTCCGGTCCTTATCACTCATATTATACTAGTATTAACATAAGTGAGTTTATCTAAACACATACAGAGTATGGGTCAAATTAAAGATTCCCTCCCAGTCAAGTACTAGTATTAGTATAAGTAAACTATGTAGTAGGCCTAACTAGGTGCTTCTTATATTATTGTTGACACCGTTTTTAGTACGTGTCAATATAATCAGGAAAGGCTGATTAGCAAGGGAGAGATTGCTGTGTGAATTGATGACCAAGAAGAATAAGTTTGTTTTGAGCGGTGGCAGTGTTTGGATTTGATTAGGAATGTTGCCGATGAAGTCAAAGGTGTTATTGCCGATGCCGATGGAAGAAGGTTGCCGATAAGGAAATGTACCGATGAAGGAAAGTGTGAAGGCTGCAGCCGATGAAACAGGGAATGTGCCGATGGAAGGAGATCGAAGGTTGCTGCCGATAGAAAAGGGGCTGTGCTGGTGAAAAGGAAGCCGATGAGGATACCATCGTGATTAAGGCGGATTATGGAATAAAATAGGAGTTGATTTCCTTGTTTACGATTAGTAGAGTCTGAGTTGTGTAAAAGTCATGTTCTTTTTCTTAGACTTGAGTTTAGTGTCCTAGTCGTATTCGATTATGTTTCTATAGATCAGGGTATAAATATAGAGTGAAGGGCAATGTAATAGATAACAATCAATACATCAAAAAACAGCTTTTACTCTTATTTACATCTACTTTTCGACGACTTCGTCAATTTGCATATTTTTCCTTTTTTACGAGTTCTCATCGATTCGGCGAGTTGCATTGCTCTAAGTGCAATCTTTGTCGATCCTCGAGTTCCGCGTGAGTACCTCTTGGCCGTGACTTCCGGGCGTATCGCTGTTGTCAGGACCAAAGTGCTCGTATCTTCATCCTTGTCGATTAACAGGTCAAATCGACTGGCACGCCTTAGATATTGATTTCGGGTATTAGCCCTTTGTGTTTGCAGATTCACTTTTGCATCAACACATCTTTTGGCACGCTCGGTGGGACAGATCTAATCAAGATGCCTAATCATGAGATCGATGCTGGAAATATCATCGCAGTAACAGAGGAAGATCTTAAGGACGATCAGAAGCAGGCTATGGAGAGGGCTATTGAAGAATATAGACAGCTTTGCTTAAAGTCATTCAGCATGAACAAAAGTGGACAAGTTATCCAGAAGCAGGACTTGCCGTTGCCTCGGCAGGTTACCTTTGATCCTAATCCTGGTAAACTTCAAGAGATGGTTAATTCTGCAGTGAATCATGCTTTAATTAATCACTCCAATGTGCTGTCCAATACTGTTCATAATGCTGTAATTCGAACTTTCAAAGAAGGGCAAGCGTCACATCATTACGTCGGACCTGCTTATCATCAACCAGAAGCAGCATCTGCTGTTGCTCCATCGGCTCCTCCAGCCGTTGCGGGTATAGAGATTTCTTCTCCTCCAGTATCAGCAGGATTATCTAATGCACAATCTACTCCGATTCGTCCAGATTCAGCATTATCAGGGCGAGTTCAGCTTGGTACAGATCTATCAGCATCAGCTTTATCAGGTCCTGTACTACAGAGTAATCAAACTCCTGCTAATTGGTGGGGATATGGTATGCCTCCGGAGCCATCTACTGTCAATTACGGATTATCTCAAGTGTTTGACGCAGCAGGAAAAACTCCTATACCATCGGCTGGTTCGCCGATAGCCCAAACGCCTCAATATATTACAACTACTGCACAACCAAGTTTGGGAGGTTTTCAGGCGTCTCTGGGTCAAACATCTGGTTCAAGTCCATCGGCAAGTTTGTTACCGATGCAGCAGAAGGCTCCTATAATCAGTCAACCTGCTGGAGTACAGGTTATGCCTCAAGTTGGATATAATTATCCAGCAATGCCAACAAGCTACCAGCCATCGGTAAATTCTGTGCCGATGAATACTAATAATTGGTCAGGACAGTTTCCTACTCAACATACAGTTCAGCCAAATCAGCAAGTCACAGGAGTTCATCAAGGTCACATGCATGCTGGTTTTCAGAATCAAGCATCGGCAGCTCAGCTGATGAATCCTTTTCAGCAGATTAATGGACCACAGTTAGTAGCAAATATGTCAATTGCTGGAGATCGTGGGCAACAAAGGCATGCAGAAGGATATCAACAGATACCTCCAGCAGAGATTCAACCATATCGTCAGCAAGATGTCGATGTTTTCTGGGCCGATAAGATAGCAGAAATTATGAGAGATCAATTTGGGATCAAGCCCAAGGTTAATACTTATTCTTATCGGACTCCGTATCCTCCAGCATATGATTTAATTCCTTTCCCAAATCGTTACAAAGTGCCAGATTTCACTAAATTCTCTGGGCAAGACGATACATCAACCATGGAGCATGTTAATCGTTTTATTATTCAATGTGGAGAGGCAGCTTGTAGGGATGAATTGAGAGTTCGTCTTTTCTCGTCATCTCTATCTGGATCAGCATTTACGTGGTTTATTTCACTACCGCCAAATTTTATTATCACTTGGGCTGATCTAGAAAAGCAATTTCATAAATACTTCTTTGCTGGAATTCATGAGAAGAAGCTTACCGATTTGGTAAAGATGAAACAGCGCAATGATGAATCGGTAGAAGGCTTCGTGCAAAGGCTACGAGATGTAAAGAATAAATGTTACAGTCTGGTATTGGATGATCGGCAGCTTGCCGATTTAGCCTTTCAGGGATTATTGCCACACCTAAAGGACAGATATGCTTCTCAGGAGTTCGAAAGCCTAAGTCATTTAGTACAAAGGATTTCTGATCAAGATACTAGGGTTTTTGAACCTAAGAAAAATTGGAACAAGAAAGTTTCATTTGTTGAAGAAGCGGAAGATTCTGATTCAGATAATGAACCAGTTATCGGTTTGGCAGAGTGGGTTAAGAATAAGAAGCCGATATCTTGTCCCTTTGGTCACAAAGAGCCGGAAAAGTTTACTTTTGATGTCACCAAAGCCGATAAAATATTCGATCTTTTGCTTCAGGAGGGCCAGATTAAATTATCACCCAATCATGTGATCCCATCAGCAGAAGAGTTGAAGCATATGCTGTATTGCAAGTGGCACAATGCAACTTCACATAGCACCAATGATTGTAAGGTGTTTAGACAGCAGTTACAGTCAGCTATTGAGTCTGGCAGGATAAAATTTGGCAATTCCAAGATTCAAAAGCCAATGAAAATTGATCAACATCCTTTTCCAGCAAATATGTTGGACGCTGAAGGAAAAATTAAGGTGTTGACGTCGGAAGCTGCTGAAAAGAATGCATCAGTAGATCCCCAACATCGGATAACTACCGATGATGCAAAAGGCAAGGGGCTATTGATGGAAAGTGGCGGTTCTGGGAGGCCTCCTCGATCTGGCATCGTGATCACTCATCGAAGACAACAAGAAGGCTGGCGTCAGCGAAGGGACCGGTATCGACGACAACAAGAGGAAAGGCGTCAAGAAAAGTGGAATCGGCATAAGGATCATTGGAATTGTCCGTTTTTTATTCATTGTTGGGAGGAAGGTATTAAGTTACCTACTGTTGAAGATTGTCCAGAGTGCAATGGTTATTATGGAGTTAATTATCCTGCAAGAAGGTTTCAATCTGGTAATCAAGGTTTGCTCATTAATGAGCCGATCAGAAGGAGAGCATCAGTACATGATCGGCTGGGGGGCAGGCTTAGTGTGCATGAAAGGCTTGGTAAACGCGTTGCATATTTTCCAAGGAATCAAGAGGAACTTGAAGAGATGGCAAATGCAAGAGTCCCTGATGAAGAAATATTCTACAGGGACCCTAATATACGTCGTGTGGAGACAACTAGAATTCATCAGCCAGTTTGGAAAACTAAGCTTCCTCAATGGTGTCCAGAAGGTTTGACAAAGACACAGAAGAGAAAAATGCAGCGGGATCGTCAAAAAGATTTATATCAAGAAGAAAGTCCCTCCAATGAGAAATATGGTAACCAGCAGTGGCAGATATGGCACAAGGATAAAGGTCCATCGGCAGACATCAATATGGTGTTTATGTTGTCGATGGAATTTTTGGCTTTGTCTGACAGTGAGGAAGAGGTTGTTTCCTCTGATCAGATAGCTCAATTAATGTTAGATCCAATGATGGCTGTTTTTGAGAAGCCTGCTGATGATGAGAGGCAACACCTTAAGGCTTTGTTTGTAAAAGGCAGAGTTGATGGGCAGCCCGTATCTAAGATACTTATTGATGGAGGAGCTGCGATTAATGTTATGCCTTATGTGATGTATCGGAAGCTTGGTAAGGGAGATCAAGACTTAACTAAAACCGATATGATGCTAAAAGATTTTGAAGGCAATGTGTCACCAGCTAAAGGAGCAGTATGTGTTGAGTTGACCATCGGTAGTAAAACTTTGCCGATAACTTTCTTTGTTATTAATGGCAAGGGTGCATATAATTTACTTCTGGGAAGGGATTGGATTCATGCTAATTGTTGTGTTCCTTCTACAATGCATCAATGTTTGGTACAATGGATCGGAGATAAGATTGAAGTTGTTCCTGGTGATTCTTCCTATATCATTGCATCGGCAGAATCAGAATCTTCCGCTTCTTCAACAAATGAAACTTTCTTGTTCCAATTTTTCTTAGGTTCAAAAACCCTAGTATCTTGATCAGAAATCCTTTGTACTAAATGACTTAGGCTTTCGAACTCCTGAGAAGCATATCTGTCCTTTAGGTGTGGCAATAATCCCTGAAAGGCTAAATCGGCAAGCTGCCGATCATCCAATACCAGACTGTAACATTTATTCTTTACATCTCGTAGCCTTTGCACGAAGCCTTCTACCGATTCATCATTGCGCTGTTTCATCTTTACCAAATCGGTAAGCTTCTTCTCATGAATTCCAGCAAAGAAGTATTTATGAAATTGCTTTTCTAGATCAGCCCAAGTGATAATAAAATTTGGCGGTAGTGAAATAAACCACGTAAATGCTGATCCTGATAGAGATGACGAGAAAAGACGAACTCTCAATTCATCCCTACAAGCTGCCTCTCCACATTGAATAATAAAACGATTAACATGCTCCATGGTTGATGTATCGTCTTGCCCAGAGAATTTAGTGAAATCTGGCACTTTGTAACGATTTGGGAAAGGAATTAAATCATATGCTGGAGGATACGGAGTCCGATAAGAATAAGTATTAACCTTGGGCTTGATCCCAAATTGATCTCTCATAATTTCTGCTATCTTATCGGCCCAGAAAACATCGACATCTTGCTGACGATATGGTTGAATCTCTGCTGGAGGTATCTGTTGATATCCTTCTGCATGCCTTTGTTGCCCACGATCTCCAGCAATTGACATATTTGCTACTAACTGTGGTCCATTAATCTGCTGAAAAGGATTCATCAGCTGAGCTGCCGATGCTTGATTCTGAAAACCAGCATGCATGTGACCTTGATGAACTCCTGTGACTTGCTGATTTGGCTGAACTGTATGTTGAGTAGGAAACTGTCCTGACCAATTATTAGTATTCATCGGCACAGAATTTACCGATGGCTGGTAGCTTGTTGGCATTGCTGGATAATTATATCCAACTTGAGGCATAACCTGTACTCCAGCAGGTTGACTGATTATAGGAGCCTTCTGCTGCATCGGTAACAAACTTGCCGATGGACTTGAACCAGATGTTTGACCCAGAGACGCCTGAAAACCTCCCAAACTTGGTTGTGCAGTAGTTGTAATATATTGAGGCGTTTGGGCTATCGGCGAACCAGCCGATGGTATAGGAGTTTTTCCTGCTGCGTCAAACACTTGAGATAATCCGTAATTGACAGTAGATGGCTCCGGAGGCATACCATATCCCCACCAATTAGCAGGATTATCTAATGCACAATCTACTCCGATTCGTCCAGATTCAGCATTATCAGGGCGAGTTCAGCTTGGTACAGATCTATCAGCATCAGCTTTATCAGGTCCTGTACTACAGAGTAATCAAACTCCTGCTAATTGGTGGGGATATGGTATGCCTCCGGAGCCATCTACTGTCAATTACGGATTATCTCAAGTGTTTGACGCAGCAGGAAAAACTCCTATACCATCGGCTGGTTCGCCGATAGCCCAAACGCCTCAATATATTACAACTACTGCACAACCAAGTTTGGGAGGTTTTCAGGCGTCTCTGGGTCAAACATCTGGTTCAAGTCCATCGGCAAGTTTGTTACCGATGCAGCAGAAGGCTCCTATAATCAGTCAACCTGCTGGAGTACAGGTTATGCCTCAAGTTGGATATAATTATCCAGCAATGCCAACAAGCTACCAGCCATCGGTAAATTCTGTGCCGATGAATACTAATAATTGGTCAGGACAGTTTCCTACTCAACATACAGTTCAGCCAAATCAGCAAGTCACAGGAGTTCATCAAGGTCACATGCATGCTGGTTTTCAGAATCAAGCATCGGCAGCTCAGCTGATGAATCCTTTTCAGCAGATTAATGGACCACAGTTAGTAGCAAATATGTCAATTGCTGGAGATCGTGGGCAACAAAGGCATGCAGAAGGATATCAACAGATACCTCCAGCAGAGATTCAACCATATCGTCAGCAAGATGTCGATGTTTTCTGGGCCGATAAGATAGCAGAAATTATGAGAGATCAATTTGGGATCAAGCCCAAGGTTAATACTTATTCTTATCGGACTCCGTATCCTCCAGCATATGATTTAATTCCTTTCCCAAATCGTTACAAAGTGCCAGATTTCACTAAATTCTCTGGGCAAGACGATACATCAACCATGGAGCATGTTAATCGTTTTATTATTCAATGTGGAGAGGCAGCTTGTAGGGATGAATTGAGAGTTCGTCTTTTCTCGTCATCTCTATCTGGATCAGCATTTACGTGGTTTATTTCACTACCGCCAAATTTTATTATCACTTGGGCTGATCTAGAAAAGCAATTTCATAAATACTTCTTTGCTGGAATTCATGAGAAGAAGCTTACCGATTTGGTAAAGATGAAACAGCGCAATGATGAATCGGTAGAAGGCTTCGTGCAAAGGCTACGAGATGTAAAGAATAAATGTTACAGTCTGGTATTGGATGATCGGCAGCTTGCCGATTTAGCCTTTCAGGGATTATTGCCACACCTAAAGGACAGATATGCTTCTCAGGAGTTCGAAAGCCTAAGTCATTTAGTACAAAGGATTTCTGATCAAGATACTAGGGTTTTTGAACCTAAGAAAAATTGGAACAAGAAAGTTTCATTTGTTGAAGAAGCGGAAGATTCTGATTCAGATAATGAACCAGTTATCGGTTTGGCAGAGTGGGTTAAGAATAAGAAGCCGATATCTTGTCCCTTTGGTCACAAAGAGCCGGAAAAGTTTACTTTTGATGTCACCAAAGCCGATAAAATATTCGATCTTTTGCTTCAGGAGGGCCAGATTAAATTATCACCCAATCATGTGATCCCATCAGCAGAAGAGTTGAAGCATATGCTGTATTGCAAGTGGCACAATGCAACTTCACATAGCACCAATGATTGTAAGGTGTTTAGACAGCAGTTACAGTCAGCTATTGAGTCTGGCAGGATAAAATTTGGCAATTCCAAGATTCAAAAGCCAATGAAAATTGATCAACATCCTTTTCCAGCAAATATGTTGGACGCTGAAGGAAAAATTAAGGTGTTGACGTCGGAAGCTGCTGAAAAGAATGCATCAGTAGATCCCCAACATCGGATAACTACCGATGATGCAAAAGGCAAGGGGCTATTGATGGAAAGTGGCGGTTCTGGGAGGCCTCCTCGATCTGGCATCGTGATCACTCATCGAAGACAACAAGAAGGCTGGCGTCAGCGAAGGGACCGGTATCGACGACAACAAGAGGAAAGGCGTCAAGAAAAGTGGAATCGGCATAAGGATCATTGGAATTGTCCGTTTTTTATTCATTGTTGGGAGGAAGGTATTAAGTTACCTACTGTTGAAGATTGTCCAGAGTGCAATGGTTATTATGGAGTTAATTATCCTGCAAGAAGGTTTCAATCTGGTAATCAAGGTTTGCTCATTAATGAGCCGATCAGAAGGAGAGCATCAGTACATGATCGGCTGGGGGGCAGGCTTAGTGTGCATGAAAGGCTTGGTAAACGCGTTGCATATTTTCCAAGGAATCAAGAGGAACTTGAAGAGATGGCAAATGCAAGAGTCCCTGATGAAGAAATATTCTACAGGGACCCTAATATACGTCGTGTGGAGACAACTAGAATTCATCAGCCAGTTTGGAAAACTAAGCTTCCTCAATGGTGTCCAGAAGGTTTGACAAAGACACAGAAGAGAAAAATGCAGCGGGATCGTCAAAAAGATTTATATCAAGAAGAAAGTCCCTCCAATGAGAAATATGGTAACCAGCAGTGGCAGATATGGCACAAGGATAAAGGTCCATCGGCAGACATCAATATGGTGTTTATGTTGTCGATGGAATTTTTGGCTTTGTCTGACAGTGAGGAAGAGGTTGTTTCCTCTGATCAGATAGCTCAATTAATGTTAGATCCAATGATGGCTGTTTTTGAGAAGCCTGCTGATGATGAGAGGCAACACCTTAAGGCTTTGTTTGTAAAAGGCAGAGTTGATGGGCAGCCCGTATCTAAGATACTTATTGATGGAGGAGCTGCGATTAATGTTATGCCTTATGTGATGTATCGGAAGCTTGGTAAGGGAGATCAAGACTTAACTAAAACCGATATGATGCTAAAAGATTTTGAAGGCAATGTGTCACCAGCTAAAGGAGCAGTATGTGTTGAGTTGACCATCGGTAGTAAAACTTTGCCGATAACTTTCTTTGTTATTAATGGCAAGGGTGCATATAATTTACTTCTGGGAAGGGATTGGATTCATGCTAATTGTTGTGTTCCTTCTACAATGCATCAATGTTTGGTACAATGGATCGGAGATAAGATTGAAGTTGTTCCTGGTGATTCTTCCTATATCATTGCATCGGCAGAATCAGAATCTTCCGCTTCTTCAACAAATGAAACTTTCTTGTTCCAATTTTTCTTAGGTTCAAAAACCCTAGTATCTTGATCAGAAATCCTTTGTACTAAATGACTTAGGCTTTCGAACTCCTGAGAAGCATATCTGTCCTTTAGGTGTGGCAATAATCCCTGAAAGGCTAAATCGGCAAGCTGCCGATCATCCAATACCAGACTGTAACATTTATTCTTTACATCTCGTAGCCTTTGCACGAAGCCTTCTACCGATTCATCATTGCGCTGTTTCATCTTTACCAAATCGGTAAGCTTCTTCTCATGAATTCCAGCAAAGAAGTATTTATGAAATTGCTTTTCTAGATCAGCCCAAGTGATAATAAAATTTGGCGGTAGTGAAATAAACCACGTAAATGCTGATCCTGATAGAGATGACGAGAAAAGACGAACTCTCAATTCATCCCTACAAGCTGCCTCTCCACATTGAATAATAAAACGATTAACATGCTCCATGGTTGATGTATCGTCTTGCCCAGAGAATTTAGTGAAATCTGGCACTTTGTAACGATTTGGGAAAGGAATTAAATCATATGCTGGAGGATACGGAGTCCGATAAGAATAAGTATTAACCTTGGGCTTGATCCCAAATTGATCTCTCATAATTTCTGCTATCTTATCGGCCCAGAAAACATCGACATCTTGCTGACGATATGGTTGAATCTCTGCTGGAGGTATCTGTTGATATCCTTCTGCATGCCTTTGTTGCCCACGATCTCCAGCAATTGACATATTTGCTA